>JALIZH010016651.1:0-41989 GCA_030522465.1 Rhipicephalus appendiculatus
GGCCTGGCGTTTTTATTCCGTGAGTGCGTTGTTGGAGTAGCGTTTCGCAATGGTGCACCAAGGGTGCGGGCAGCGTTCGCCGTTCACGTCGGAATAATGCATGTAGTTAGACCTCTGCACACACTGGTCTTGAATGGGGACGATGTAGAGTACCTACTTGGCAGACCGTGTTCTCAATGGGCCACATTGGCGTCTGTCTTGCGGTTAGGCATCTGCGTGGGGCGTTTGCAACTCTGTCGCATGGTTTGTTAGCGGCGCCAACTTTCTGCACTTGTGTGCGGCTTTGCACGTGGATATGGCCGGAAAAAGGGAACTGCCTGATAGTGGCCGACAGTTTGTGTGACCGTTTCCACAGGTGCCAGTTCGGCCATGCCATCCCATCGAGACAGAGCTGGAGTCTCTGTGCTGCAGGAAGGTAGAGCGCGTGCGGGCACTCGTACCAGATGAAGCGTGGCTTCACTACACACGATACGTTTTCAGGCGTGCCCTAATGTGCACACGATTCAGGTGGCTTTTTACTCCCTTATGAACGACCACCCCGGTCTCGTAGAGGCCCAGGAGATACACAGGTACAGTGCCGTCCACTGTTAGGGGTGAACGCGCGAGAGCGCGGCTGCGCTCCGCAGAGCGCCACTGCCGCCAGCGCGGCCGCGCATCGAAGCAAAAGCTGCGCAGGCGCGGCAGTGCCTGCAGGCGTGGCTTCGCGTCCTCTGCTACATTTCCTCGCACTCCTGGGCGCGCCAAGATTGCACTGCCGTGAAACAAACTTTGCTTACAGTGTCGTGTATTTCCTGCAGCCAATATAACCTTTAGTTTCAGTGTCGCAGCATAAAGACGTGCCAGACGCAGTGCTATCTTCTCTTTATCGACTAAAATAAAATTGTCCCTTCGACGTACAGGCACATATGTCGCTTTTAGAGCTCCTTAAGTTTAGGAACACTAACGACTTCTCATTTTTCCAGGCTATTTTGATTTTAATCTTTCTCTTGATTTTCATGTTTCTCTTGGGGCGAGGGGAGAAAGGGAGTGAAGTTTCACCCGAAATATTGATGACGCCGAAGTAAATGAAAGAATGGAAACAAACGGGCGTATTTTCACGTTCTGTTGAATCGGTGTATTAGTAAAGCGACGGCTTTCATTACATTCAAGCTATACAAGTGAGCGCAATGGATGCTTGTGGTCGCATTTATGCTAGTGTATCGGCTATGGAAATTCGTAGGATGGTATTACACAGATCACGCTTACACTTGTTATAATAATTGTTGGGGTTTTAAGTCACAAAACAAAGATATGCTTATGAGCGGCGTCGTAGCGGAGGGCCCCGGAAATCTTCACCATCTGGTGTTCTTAAAGGGCACCTGAACCTAAGTACACGGGCCTCCAGCATTTCGCTTTCACCGAGATGCAGCCACGGCGGCCATGCGGCATTCAATCCCGCCACTGCTCGCGCGTGACCAGCTCAAGATGAAAAAACATTGTGCACCCTCAATTGTGTTACTAGCGTTCAGAGCAGGCCGTGCCACCGCGACACGATCACCCGAAACCATAAGATAAAACTTTTTGATACAGTTCTTTTTTCCCATGCTCTAGCGGTGATAAAAAGACGATTGCAGTTGAAGCCGAGTTCTTTTCTCGGCAAACATTTAGGGGCGTGTGCGTGATCAGACGATGTCACGCGTTCCCGAAGAAGAAATAATGCGTATTGTTGAGCTTAGCCTTCAAGAATATTCACAGAAGGAAATTTCAAGAATCACGAACAGGCCGTTAAAAACTGTGAATCGAATCATTCAAGCTTACAGCACCAAGCGCAGGATAAAGGATGCTCCCCGGAAGGCCCGTGCGAAGGTGACCACGGAAGATGACTTTCCTGCGTCAACCGTCAGAGAACTGAAGCAAATTGCGGGGGTGTCGGCTGCATCGTATACGACGGTAAAACGTCGCCTACAGTGGGCCTCAAAAGCAGGAGAGCTGTCCAAACGCCGATAGTGAGCGCCATAGGCGTGCGCACGAGGGGGGGCAGAGGGGTCGGCCGCTCCCCCTAGTCACCTAAGAAGGGGGGGGCGCTAAGCCTGCCTTATACATTGACTTAAAAGGAAAGGGGGCGCTGCAACGAGCCTTTCGCCTCCCCCCCCCCCCTTAAAGGGGAACCCTGCGCACGCCTATGGTCAGCGCGGCGAACAAAGAGAGGCGCCTCGTGTTTGCCCAGGAACACAAGCACTGGACTCCAAGAGTGGCAAAATGTCGTCTTCACCGACGAGTCGACATTTACCACAAGATATGACCAACGGCAGCGCTCATAGGCGTGCGGACGAAGAGGGCAGAGGGGCGGCCGGCCGGCCCCCCTAGTCACCTAAGAGGGGGGCGCAAGATGTGCCCCATACATTGACTTAATAGGGAGGGGGGCACTGCGATGAACCTTCGCCCCGCCCCCCTTCATGGGTAACCCTGCGCACGCCTATGGCAGCGTGTATGGCGCCTGGACAACTGTCGGTGAGAAACAGCTCATGTGAGCCGAGAAATGTGAACGTAGTACGTGTAGTGCGTAGTATTTGTACGTAGTACGTCTAGAACGAAACTTTGTATGGCATTACGAACCCGTGCGCTGCTTAAACCTAAGGTGCAATATGCAATCTTTATTTCGGTCAGGATATATTGATAATAAATCTAACTGAAATTTGAAATACAATGTTTCCAGAGCGAGGGTAATGGTCGTTTTCGAAAGTAAGCGTAGAATACGACATTATTAACAACGCTTTTATGAAATTGCATTTCTTATTTTTACCTACGCCCACAACTCCATTATGGACTTTGCTCGAACTTCTCTCATCGTAAAAAAAAGGTGTCAAAAGCCCTCAAATGAAGACACACAGCATTTTCTGCAACCAAGGTTCAGATACTTTTTGGAATTTCAAAAAGTTTACTGAGTGTGTTCATACATATAAGGAAGTCCGAACGAGCGCACATTTTAGATGTGAAGCATCTTATGGCGAAGCTTAATCCGGTGGTGGTGGTGTGCCGCGTGCCCCACCCCTACTGCGCATGCGCAAACCCTTTAAAAAAAATAAAAAACCTCCTCTCCCCCTCTCTCTCCTCTAGGCATCCCTCCCGCGGCAACCACACCCTCACTGCGCATGCGCCTCCCCTCCTCTCTCCCCTCTTACACTCCCCCCCTCTCTCCTCTAGGCATCCCCTGCCCGCGGCGTCTACACTTCCACTGCGCATGCGCGTCCCCCCCTCTCTCTCCTCTCCTACGCTCCCCCCCCCTCTCTCCCCTCTATGCATCCCTGCCCACGGCGTTCACACTCCCACTGCGCATGCGTGTCACCCCCTCTCTCCCCCTCTCCTACGCTCCCCCCTCTCGCGACGCCGACGCAGGCAGCGTCTGCTAGCGAGTTTCTTGGTTGAAAAAACCGACTGCTCGCGCTGCACAACCGTTCACTGGCCACCCCGTATATATGGCAATGGATCTTGACCTCCAAGGTGGTGCCGGTGGGAGATTTCTCCTGTGCGTTGTTGAACAATAAAAATTCGCAGCGTGCGCGTTAACTAAAAGCGGAGTGCGGGTCTCTGTGTCCAGTCGGAGTCTTCTGTCTCGCATTGCCCATTAGCAGCGATTGGCATGTTCCAGTAGGAAACACTGCTCCATCACTGCCTGCTTTGCGCCTCCCCAGTTTTCTCTCCTGCGCAACGCTGCGATGAGCGCCAGCGTCAACGCCGCCGCCAGTGTAAGCGTTAGCACCCGCTGCTTCACATCTACACATGGTTCCCTTTAGCGGGAGATGGTGTAATTTTTTTTGTATTGCTCTTTTTTTATGGTGCATGTTATGGCCTACATAAGAAAGCTAAGGCCTCCAAAAAACATTCTTCTTTCTTTAGGTATATGCCTGAATTCATCCAGCGGGTAGCAGCCAGTGGCCGTTCGTCTGTGAGTGGCTGGGGCGCAATCACACCGGCCGGCCTCAGACCCTTAGTGAGGATAGAGAACAAGTTCACCGCTGACATGTACTGTTCAGTCCTGGACGATGTCATGTTGCCGTACCTCCTCAACGGACCCTTCCCTGAATGCGACTTTATTTTGCAGCACGACAACTGCCCCATTCACAGGTCGAGAAAAGTTGGGGCATTACTGGAGTCTCGGTATGTGCAAGTTCTTGAGTGGCCTGCGGAATCTCCAAACCTCCATATTATTGAAAACGTGTGGGGCACTATGAAAATGTCAATGGCACGCCGGAAGCTCCATGGACTCTCGGCGGATGCACTGTGGGCCGCTGTAGAAGGAGAATGGGAGGTGCTTAGAGCCAACCGCGGCCTTTGCGCATCCCTGTACAGCTCTCTGCCAGGCAGGATGCGAGCTGTCATTGACGCTGCCGGAGGAGCCACCCGATATTGAAGCGAAAAAGCGCTCAAGATAGTATTTGCCGCAAAGCCACGATCCGTCTTTATTTGGAGTCGCGTAAAGAGACCCGCCATTTTGCTCATCTTCATGCTGCAACGTCCACAAGAGGTATCTGTGGTGTGGGATTATCTAATTTTCTTTTAGCCATAAATATTTTTTGGCCTTCTTTTTTTTTCATGAATAAACTGTCGATCTGTTGTTTGTTTTGCCTCGCTCCAATGTGTCGTTTTATTTTTTCACGCGAGAAAAAAAAGCCTGATATTAGCATCTATAAAACACGTAAATGAATTTTCTATTTCAGTGAGTTATATGTAAAAAGAATTTCATTTAAATTATTGATGTTTACGTTTCAAAGTAAGCACTCCAACTGTTTTATATATTATCGGATGATACCACTCGCGCCGTCGCACGCCTGTGTTCAAGACCGTAAAAGGACAGCCAAGGAACACCCCCTCAACACGCTCCCTCTAAAAATGCACGCGAAATTCCCATACTCACTATGCTCATTACAGCCGACACGGAAATGTCTATGCTAACGTTGCCTTGTGAATTATTCTTAAGAAACGAAGCATTTGCTGAGACTTCTTACTCGAAAATAACTTTTTATTACATTCAATTCAAAGCTACGAAACTGTATTTTTCTGACGTAATTCTGTTGTTAAGTGCACTTCACTAGCGTTCTAAATCTACCGGTCTCCAAGTTGCGACACTGATTAGGCCCGTATTCACAAACCAACCTCGGCCTTACTTCACGTTTTCCTCAAGTGTCTGTACTCTCTACATGCGTTATAAGGCCTCAAAAATGGCAACAGGGTTAAAGATAACAACAAGATTGGTTCATGAATACTGGCCTACTTTGTTCATGAAGCTCAGTAAAGGCTTAAGAGCGAAAGGAAAACTCGAGCTAAGCGTGATGTTGGTTTGTGAATACGGGCCTGAAACTAAAGGTTGTATTGGCTGCAGGAAAAAAATTGAAGGACACTTTGTATATTCCAAAGTGTGTTCGGCGAAATCTTGTGGCCATTCGACTGACAATGCCATGTCTTTTTTTTCTTTTACACGCTCAGTGGGATGGCACACAAACAGAATGTGTGCGTGTTTTCTTTTTTAATTTTTTACCGCGAATCGCAGCGAGACGCCAGACTAATCTTTCTCCCTTCGCATGCGTTTGTATTTTCTCGCGATTTGCGCATCACGCAAACGCCATCCGCGTTCCAGCGCTTAAATTGACGGACCCTTTGTAAATTCCAAAGTGTGTTTAGCCGAACGCCTGTGTCCATTGAGACTGCGTCGGTCAGAATGATTGCAAACGCTGAGCACAGCGACGCTACGCAAGCAAAGCGCGATCGCTGTAGAGTCCGACGCGACCGGCGTCCGTTTGCGCGCCCCGGCGGCCACCTGGCTCCGTGCCAGGGCTCAGACGGACGGACGTACACCGGACGGACGGACGGACGTGAGCATGAGACATTAAAGGTTTTCGCCTTAATACACGACAATGTAAGCAAAGTTTGTGTCACGGCAGTGCAAGCTTGGCGCGCCCAGGAGCGCGAGCAATGTAGCAGACGACGCGAAGCCACGCCTGCAGGCACTGCCGCGCCTGCGCAGCTTTGCTTCGATGCGCCGCCGCGCTGGCAGCAGTGGCGCTCTGCGGAGCGCGGCTTCGCGCTCGCGCGTTCACTCTAACAGTGGACGGCACTGTACGTTGTCAGAGCGTTGTGAATGTGTGTATGATTTCATCAAATTTTTCTTTTAATAGAAGTAGCCTTAGTCGCTCTGCGCACTTGGTGTTTTAGAAACAAAAGCGAAGTGTTCGGTCCTACTTCCCAGCTGCGTCTTATTACGTATTAGGGAAACAATTCCCTTCTGAAGAAAGTAGCGGTTTTCGCTATCCCCGGTATTGAACAAAATGTGCACAATGCGCGATCCCTTCGCACATTGTGAATTCAAAACGTACTATTTCACCAAAACACCCTCAACATTCGTGAGGGATGATGTGTCAAAGTCTTGAAATTATGGTTGGTCTCTTGCGTGCACTGTGGCTCTAGCTAACTGTCCAATTACACGGAACAACACATGACCTGAAAGAGTGTGAGTACAAAATGTCCACAGTTTTCAAAAACCACTCCGGGACTTTCAAGAATTAGTTACCTCTAACTTATGCCATCGCTGACGGTGCGGCAGTTACTATATATATATTGTAAGGAAGACAGAGCGGCGTTCGGGCATGGGCGCGAGATCAGCTGGCGTGAAGAAGAGAACAACGAGGCAAGAGAATAGAACAGCCGGCCTAGGAAACAGGCGTTGTATCTATGTCTCTGTGTCGTTCCTTGACAAAATATATATATATATATATATATATATATATATATATATATATATATATATATATATATATATATATATATATATATATATATATATATTGTTAAGGCGTTTATTTGCCGGAACTCAGATAAACTGCGGGATGGCGACAGCCACCGCCAGGCACGAACTCTGAGCGCGAGCGGCGTCCTTCTTTGGAGATGACCCACTAGAAGGCGCTCGAGAGTGCAACCCATTACTCAGTTCCAAGGCTTCGCTACAATATATATATATATATATATATATATATATATATATCGCTTTATTCTTCTGAAAGGCAAGGCAGTGAAGATGTTGCCGTGATTTGGGCAGCAGCAAGCTGCCTGCTCGACGAATGTATATAGAGGCTGGAACTTCATCAAAACTGTTTTTTGGCCGAGTTGGTTCATTGTAGGGCGAAGGAGTAACAGCATGAATACGCACCCACAAGAGCGAAGACACGGACACACAGCCACATCGTCCACGCAACATGCCAGGCAAGATGCCATCCGACAAGGACTCGTCCCTGGTGAAGTGTCCTCTTTGACCCTGTAAAATCATCGTGGGGGGCATGCGAAAACACATTGCAAAGCTCTTCGATCGGAACTCTGGCGAGAGGTCCGACTGTTTCAGGACTGGTTTCGTCTTGTGTGTTTAAAGGTCGATCCTGAATGGCTCGCGACAGAGAAGCTCGCATCTTTGAAGGACCTAACAGCACAGCTTACAGAGTGCAGGTGGAGGTGTATCCTCAACGATTTGGTGCTGTGTACAGGAGGCAAAAAAATATGCCACAAGGCAGAAACAGGGCCGACGTCTTCACATACCCGACTGTGATGTTCACACACCCGAGAAGTTCATGCGTCCTCTGCAGAAAAGCCCCAGATTTGGGGTTCACCTTGGTGTTCCTGTGCATGAACTAATCGCCTTGAACCAGAAAGTGGCCGATAAGGTTACAGATGAAGATCGGGACTGTTGCCTTCTTGAAGGTGCCAAGTGCCTGCGAAAGAGTGCTCCGAAAATTTTGGACTCGCACCGTAAGAGTTCGTTAGATGACGTGGTGAAATTCTTTAAAAGTAATAACCTGATACTTTAGCTAGCCGATAGAGAGGGCGGTTCGCCGTTTTCCCGAAGGGAAGTTACAACGAAAATGCCTTGGCAGCGGTAAACAAAAATTGCGTACCCTTGAAGAAAAGTGAAGTGCAAGTTAAAAATAAGTTCCTGTTTTCTAAGCGGTTCAATTCCAGTACGCTAGCGAAGGACATAACAGAAGTAATAGCCTAAGGGAGTTCTTTATTGCCAAGACTCGTAAGCCTGAACTTCCGTTTCGGACCATAGTTAGTGAAGAGGGATCGGGGGAGAGAAATGTCAGCTAGTACATGTTAAAACAGCTCAAAATGCTCGTGTTCAACGACCCGTTGTTCTGAAAAAATCGGCTGAAGTCGCAAAGTTTCTTGAGGGCAATCACGATGTTTCTTATGGTTTTTCAGTAGACTTGCAGGATTTCTTTTATTCTGTTCCGCAGAAGCAGCTGTCTGTTTTCGGGAAAGAATGTATACAAAATAACGGCGACGTGTTCTTCCAGAACTCGGCCCCCTTGTCCGTTGACAATTTGATGGATTTATTGCAGTTTTATTTAAACTCTACTCCTATAACGTTTGACGAACCGCCGTTTTCCCAACGCGATGGCGTATGCATACCGTCTTGCGTGGCTCCCATCTTGTGTAACTTTCTCCCTCTAGAACAGCTTTGTAATGAGGGGCCGGTTTTAAAAAATGTTTCGTATGTTGACGATTTTTAGTGCTCTGAAAAAACAGCCCGCCCTCGCCTACCTATCTATAGTAGGTGATGCTTTACCTGTTTTTAGCTCACATGGACTTGGCTTGAGTTTTACCCACGAACTCCCTGGGCGTTCGGTTTCATAGTTTTAGATTTCACAATAACGTTGTGTGGTGGACGCGCTTGCTGGAGCTACTATCCGACGGCTAACAAGGGTTCGCTGCCCTTTGATTCCGGGCATTCTAAGACAAGTAAGAGAGCTATAGCGTTGACTTGCCTGGAATCTGCTCTCAAAAATCGTGCCCGCATCAAACGATGCCCAGCATTGAAAATCAGGTATTTCGTGTTTCGAGTGCAGGGTTCCCCAGCGCGATCGTGACTGCATTTTCTGAAACCCTCCTTCAAAACCTGAAACGTGGAACGGAGCGGATAACGGCTCAGGATCACCGGAAGGCCCTTAGGCCTTCGGTTGTACCATACGTTCACAAGCTTTCCCACAATCTTACGAAGGTGGCAAGTAGGCACTGGGTTCCAATGTATTTCTCCGCCCCAAATAAGCTGGGAAAATTGTGCCCACGTATTTGCAACATTAGTAAACGTGGATGCCAGAAGAACCAATAAAGCACCGTTCGTTAAGTGTTCTACTGGAGCGGTGCATTGCATTCCCATGTCATGTTAGATGGTCTACGTTGGCGAAACTGGGCGCTGTGTCAATGACCTTTTCAGAGAACACGCAAAAATTGCAAAAGCTAGATGACAAGTAAGCACATATTGTCACGTGGTCGTGACGTCGACGAAGGCAGAAGTCGGTAGGTCCAAAATGAAACTGTTTATTAGGCCGAACTTGTGGCCGCTAAACAGAAAGTCAGACTACAGGAATACACACAGCACTGATAGCGGCGAACAGAGCGTCGGCCGTCGATAAACTGTACATCGTTGGAGCGCGCCGGCTTTTATAACGCACGCGTCGAACATTCTAGCCTTATCACTAGTCGTCGCGCAAGCTCTGGAATAATCTTGAGTGTTAGCGTCTTGCGTGCAATCTTAACAGAACGATCTACTACAAGCGAGAAGCTTCTGGAACAATAAGGCGCGGTCTGCGCCGAGTACTGCTGATAGTCTTTGTGGGCGGAAACCGAATACAGTGAAAGAAACGCGCGTGAAAATGCCCCCCTCTGAAAAGACATCGTCCCGATGCTTAGAACAGAACACTTGGTAAAAATACATGCAACAATAAATCACGACAATAAATCAAGAAAGCTCAATAAACAATACGCACAAGCAAAAAAGTCCAATGAAAGAAGAGAAAAAATAAGAAGTACAGTCCTCAGGCTCACTACCGCGCGTAAAACGGTTTGAGGCGCACGACATGGACGACTTCAGGTCGCGCACGGCGCCGTTGAGAGTTCGAAATGCCGTCGGGGACAACCTCGTAGTCGAGTGTGCCGAGACGTCGAAGCACCCTATACGGTCCGAAGTATCGTCGCAGAAGTTTTTCACTGAGTCCGCGTCGTCGTATCGGCGTCCACACCCAAACGCGGTCGCCGGGCTGGTATTCCACGAACCGTCGTCGAAGATTGTAGCGGCGGCTGTCAGTCGTCTGCTGATTCTTGATCCGCAGGCGGGCGAGCTGTCGTGCTTCTTCGGCGCGCTGCAGGTAGGCGGTTACGTCGATGTTTTCCTCGTCGGTCACGTTTGGTAACATGGCGTCGAGCGTCGTTGCCGGGCTCCGTCCGTAGACCAACGTGTATGGCGTCATCTGCGTCGTTTCTTGCACGGCCGTGTTGTATGCGAAGGTCACGTACGTAAGGATGGCGTCCCACGTCTTGTGTTCGACGTCGACGTACATGGCCAGCATGTCGGCGATGGTCTTATTTAGACGCTCGGTCAGGCCGTTGGTCTGTGGGTGGTAGGCGGTGGTCCGGCGGTGACTTGTTTGGCTGTACCTCAGGATCGCCTGAGTTAGGTCCGCAGTAAAGGCCGTACCTCTGTCGGTAATGAGGACCTCTGGGGCGCCATGACGCAGTACGATGTTCTCGACGAAGAACTTTGCTACCTCGGCGGCACTGCCCTTGGGCAGGGCCCTTGTCTCGGCGTAGCGGGTGAGGTAGTCAGTAGCTACGACGATCCATTTGTTTCCGGAATTCGACGTCGGGAACGGCCCCAGTAAGTCCATGCCGATTTGCTGGAACGGCCGGCGAGGTGGCTCGATGGGCTGCAGAAGTCCGGCTGGCCTAGTCGGTGGTGTCTTCCGTCGCTGACAATCTCGGCAAGTCCTCACGTAGTGGGTGACGTCGGCAGTGGGGCGAGGCCAGTAGTACTTTTCTTGTATTTTTGCCAGCGTACGGGAAAATCCAAGGTGTCCAGCCGTCGGGTCGTCATGCAAAGCATGCAGAACTTCTGGACGTAATGCCGAAGGTACTACGAGGAGGGAGTCGGCCCGAAGTGGCGAGAAGTTTTTCTTTAGAAGAACGCCGTTGCGCATGAAAAACGACTCCAGTCCTCGTCTGAATACCTTTGGAGCCACAGTGGCTTTGCCCTCGAGGTATTCCATAAGGCCCTTCAGTTCCGGATCGGCGCGCTGTCGCTCTGCGAAGTCGTCGGCACTTATGGTTCCCAGGAAGCCGTCATCATCCTGGTCGTCCAGCGGCGGTGGGTCGACGGGCGCACGAGACAGGCAGTCGGCGTCAGAGTGTTTTCTTCCGGACTTGTAAACGACGGTAATGTCGAATTCTTGAAGTCTCAGGCTCCACCGTGCGAGGCGACCAGAAGGGTCTTTCAAGTTAGCTAGCCAACACAAGGCGTGCTGGTCACTCACAACTTTGAAGGGCCTGCCGTAAAGGTAGGGACGAAACTTTGATGTAGCCCAGATGATGCCAAGGCACTCCTTTTCTGTTGTGGAGTAGTTGGCCTCTGCCTTTGATAGCGACCGGCTAGCATAACTAATGACCCTGTCCAGTCCGCCAGTCCTTTGTACAAGAACGGCGCCGAGTCCTACATTGCTTGCATCGGTGTGTACTTCTGTTTCGGCGTATTCGTCAAAATGCGCAAGTAACGGAGGCGTCTGCAGGCGTCGTTTTAGTTCCTGAAATGCTTCCTCCTGCGGCGTTTCCCCCCTTGAACTCGACGTTGGTCCTGGTGAGGTTAGTGAGAGGCTCGGCGATGCGGGCGAAGTTTTTAACGAACCGCCTGTAATATGCACACAAGCCGAGAAATCGACGCACGGCCTTCTTGTCGGTGGGTGGCGGGAAAGCAGCGATGGCGGTTGTCTTTTGCGGGTCGGGGCGTACTCCGGATTTGCTTATCACGTGGCCCAAGAACAAAAGTTCTTCGTACGCGAAGCGGCACTTCTCTGGCTTGAGAGTGAGTCCGGAGGTCTTGATTGCTTGAAGTACAGCTGCAAGGCGCCGGAGGTGTTCGTCGAAGTTTGAGGAAAAGACAACGACGTCGTCCAAGTACACAAGGCAAGTCTGCCACTTCAGACCGGTCAGTACAATATCCATAACGCGTTGGAATGTCGCGGGGGCCGAGCAAAGACCAAAAGGCATGACCTTGAACTCGAACAGGCCGTCAGGTGTTATGAAGGCCGTCTTTTCTCGGTCTCTCTCGTCGACTTCGATTTGCCAGTAGCCTGTCTTGAGGTCCATCGACGAAAAGTACTTCGCGTTGTGGAGTCGATCCAGGGCGTCGTCTATCCGTGGGAGGGGGTACACGTCCTTCTTTGTGATCTTCTTCAGGCGACGATAGTCGACACAGAAACGTAGCGCTCCGTCCTTCTTCACCAACACCATGGGAGACGCCCAGGGACTCTTGGACGGCTGGATTATGTCGTCGCGTAGCATTTCGTCGACTTGTTTCTTTATGGCCTCGCGTTCTCGCGTCGAAACTCTGTACGGGCTCTGACGGAGCGGCCTGGTCCTTTCTTCTGTTATGATGCGATGTTTTGCGATCGGGGTCTGCCGAATTCTTGACGATGATGAAAAACAGTCCTTGTATTGCCGGAGCAGAGCTCTGAGCTGTTCTTGTTTATGCGTCGGAAGGCTCGCGTTAACGTCGAAAGCTAGTTGATCTTGGTGCGTCGTAGCAGGTTCGGTAGACTCGGCGAGGGCGAAAGCGTTGCTGGCTTCCACTATTTCTTCGATGTAGGCAACCGTCGTGCCTTTGCTCACGTGCTTGTACTCGTTGCTGAAGTTCGTGAGAATAAGAGTTGCTTTTCCTTCACGCAACTCGGCGATGCCTCTTGCGGCGCAAATCTGACGGTTGACAAGCAGGTGCTGATCGCCCTCGATGACGCCTTCGAAGTTTGTGGGTTTTTCTGTGCCGACGGGAATGATGACGCTGGAGAGAGGGGGGAATTGTGACTTGGTCTTCCAGCAAATTTAAGGCGTGCTTTCCTGACGGCGTATGCGGCGGTAGTGCTTTTTCAGTGGATAACGTTATCGACTTGGATCGAAGATTGATCACTGCACCATGAAGGCTTAAGTCCATACCAAGGATGACGTCTCTGGAGCAACGCTGTAAGACTACGAAGCTTGCTGGATAAATCCGGTTGTTAATGGACACTCTCGCTGTGCAGATTCCTGCCGGCGTTACTAGGTGGCCTCCAGCTGTCCGGATCTCAGGTCCTTCCCAAGAAGTCCTTACTTTCTTCAACTTCGCGGCGAACGTCCCACTGATGACGGAATAGTCGGCTCCGGTGTCGACGAGAGCTGTGACGCTGTGGCCGTCGATGAGAACGTCGAGGTCGCTAGTTCGTCGCCTGGCGTTGCGGTTGGGTCGCGGCGTCGGGTCACGGCTACGACTGTTTGTACCGCTGCTTCGATGTTGCCTCGTCAGGTCTTCTGCAGGCCGCGAAGTTTCGACGTCAGGGCTGCGTTCGGGTTGCGGCGGGTTCTTGAGGTCTCGTCGCGGCGTCGTCGGCGGCCGCGGAGGATCTTCGGTAGTTCGTCGTACAGCAACCGCACCTCCATCGGTTGCTGCCCTTAGTTTTCCGGGGAAGGGCTAGGAGATCGGCCCCGGTTTGGGCCAGTGTACTGCCGGCGGTGCGGTGACATGTAGCGGCCGGGCGACGGCGAGCGAGAAGGTCGTCGTTCTTGCCACTGTGTTCCGGTGAGGCAGTCGTCGATGTCGCGAGGCCGTTCACCTGGCTGCGGACGCGGCGCGTTGACGGCGAATCCGCGTAGCCCTATCTGTCGGTACTGGCAGTGGCGGTACGTGTGGCCGGCCTCCCGCAGTGGTAGCAGAGCGGGCGGTTGTCAGGGGCGCGCCAAACGTCGGTTTTCCTTGGCGCGTAGCGCGGCGCATAGCGCTGGGCGACAGGAGGACGGTAGGGCGTCGGTGGTGGTGGCGGCGGCGGCGGCGTTTGGCGGCCAAACCGTGGCGATGCGCTGTCTTGACGTTGTCGCGGAGCGGGCACGGGACGGCGGACTGCAGTAGCGTAGGTCATGGCCTCCGGATGAGGCTGCGGTGTTTCGAGAATTCCTAGCGCTTGCTGAACTTCTTCGCGAACAATTTCGTTGATCGAGTCCACTTGAGGCTGTGGCAACAGCTTGCGCAGTTCCTCCCGCACGATCGCTCGAATCGTTTCACGCAGGTCGTCGGAGCAGAGTGGTTGAACGTCTGCGTACGCTGGCGTCGAGCGGCGATTGAATTGTCGGGTGCGCATCTCCAGCGTCTTTTCAATCGTCGTCGCTTCGGAGATGAATTCCTGGAAAGTGCTCGGTGGGTTCCGCATCAGACCCGCGAACAGCTCCTGCTTTACTCCTCGCATGAGGAAGCGAACTTTCTTGTCTTCCGGCATTTCGGGGTCGGCGTGGCGGGAGAGTCTGGTCATCTCTTCTGTGAAGAGCACCACGTTTTCGTTTGAGAGCTGCGAGCGGGTTTCAAGCAGCGCTTCGGCCCTCTCCTTGCGGATGACGCTCGTGAATGTAGCCAGGAACCTCGTGCGAGAGGTGTCCCACGTAGTCAGGGTTCGCTCTTGGTTCTCGAACCAGGTGCGGGCGGCGTCTTGCAAGGCGAAGTACACATGGCGAAGCTTGTCTTCGCTGGTCCACGCATTGAAAGCGGCGACTCGGTCGTACGCTTCGAGCCAGCTCTCCGGGTCTTCAAGTGCTGAACCGCGGAAGGTAGGCGGCTCCTTGGGTTGCCGGAGCAGGATAGGTGCAGGCGGCACAAGGGCTGTCATCGTCGCTGCGGTCGAGGTCGGGGTCTTGGTCCGCCGGGTCTTGTCAGGTAAAGGCCCGTACTCTGGCCGCAGACCTTGCTGTCTTCGGCTTGATCGCTGCTCAGGGTTGCCGTCGATGTCTTCCTCGCGACTTGGGCTCGGTTCACGGCTTGACGGGGGCGTCCGGTACATGAAAGGAGCAGCACCTCCACCAGATGTCACGTGGTCGTGACGTCGACGAAGACAGAAGTCGGTAGGTCCAAAATGAAACTGTTTATTAGGCCGAACTTGTGGCCGGTAAACAGAAAGTCAGATTACAGGAATACACACAGCACTGATAGCGGCGAACAGAGCGTCGGCCGTCGATAAACTGTACATCGTTGGAGCGCGCCGGCTTTTATAACGCACGCGTCGAACATTCTGGCCTTATCACTAGTCGTCGCGCAAGCTCTGGAATAATCTTGAGTGTTAGCGTCTTGCGTGCAATCTTAACAGAACGATCTACTACAAGCGAGAAGCTTCTGGAACAATAAGGCGCGGTCTGCGCCGAGTACTGCTGATAGTCTTTGTGGGCGGAAACCGAATACAGTGAAAGAAACGCGCGTGGCAATACAGTTACGCATGTTAGTAAGTGCACAGGAAGCGCGGCCCGGTTTGAAGAGACGAGGATTCTAGGTAGAAGTGATCGCAAGACTGCACGTATCATTTTGGAAATATATCATGTAAAGAAATTTGACAAGTGCGTTAGCGTCACATCTCTTGCGCTCTTTGATGCCGAGTTTTACCTTCGGGATGCGATTGCCAGGTCTTAGATCTGAAAGAAAAATCAAAGATCACGTGCTTGTCACGGTTATTCCTTGGCTGCGTGCTTCTTGCGCTGTTGTCGCTGTGCGTTGTGAAACTTTGTTTCCCATTCCTCTTTTTTCATACTTCTGCAGCAAACGCGGGCGGCCAGGCCGCACCGCAATGAACGGACAGGCGTCGACCAGCAAAAGACGTGCGTTTATTCGAAGCACGCTGACTTATAGGAAACGGGGTGGGGGAGAAGGAATAAAGACAGATACGAGGCATTCGCAGCGTTCAGCTGCGCATCAGCAACTAGTGTCTTGCAAGTTACGACATTTCCCTTTCCTTAGAATCCATAACGCTCCACAGGTTTTCTTGCACGGGTGGAACGACGTAGTTGGGGTTGAACATCTGCTGCGACGTCGGCTGGGGCTGACTGAAGGGTTGCGGTTCCGTCACTGGGCTGGGCACCGGTTCCTTCGGTATCATTGCTCGACTTTGCAGCGGATGTTCTGTCTGGCATTCGTTTGCGAACCTGGTCTGCGTGACGGTGCACGATGACATTGTCTCTCTACAGACAGCACTCTGGAACCCTCCGTTGTCTTGACCTTGCCCGGGGTACCCGGGGGTCCCCTTGTCACCGGCTCCGTAATTTCGAACATACACGGCATCACCTGGCGCGATCGTCCACTGCTCGCAGTCCACCAATCTCGTCCGAGGTGCTGGCGGCTTCCTGGGGGGAAAAACACATATCAAGCCTTGTTCGCACTTTGTAACCCAGAAGCATTTCAGAGGGCGAAAGTCCGGATTCTTGCGGCGCGTTGCGATAATGGCATAGCAGCCTAGCTAACGATGTGGGAAGGTCTGTCGTACCCCCCTTCTTCAACCCGTCTTTTACAGTGCGCGCCGCGCGCGGCCATTCCGTTGCTCTCAGGATGGTAGGGAGGGGTGCGAATATGAACGATACCATTTCGGTGCATAAACTGAACCAATTTCTGGCCGACGAATTGCGCCAAGTTATCACAGACAACTGTGCGAGGTAGCCCGAAACGGCTGAACAGGGTGCGCAGCGCATCGACAGTGATCCGGGACGTTACCTGCCCCAAGGGAATGGCCTCTAACCATTTACTATGCGAGACAACGAGTATCAACAGCATTTTTCCCTGGACAGGTCCTGCAAAGTCGACGTGTAGCCTAGATCATCTCTCCTGCGTTTGCGGCCAGCTTACTGGCTTCAGTGCAGGTGGCATTGGCTACTCCTGAATGCAGCTTCTACAACTCGAGGCAACTCTATGAATGTCGTCGTCTAGCCTCGGCCACCAGAACTTTGACCTCGCAACCGCCTTCATGGTAGAAACCCCCTGATGAGCAGCATGCAGCAATTTCAAAAGCCTCGTACGGACAACTGATGGTACTACAACGTGGTGGCCTCGGTACAGCAGCCCCTGATAAACCGAGAGTTCGTGGCGCTTTTTGTGGTATTCTGCAATGTCTCGTTCATAGTCGCTTGCACCTCTTGGCCAACCGTCGACGACATATCTGTGAACCGCAGTAAGCGTGACGTCCGCAGCCGTCGAGGCTTGTAGTTCCTTCACCGGAATAGCTGGTTCGTCCCATTGGTGCAGCATGAGCACGCACTCCGTCGAGTCTTCCTCGGCGCCGACTTCGTGCTGCAAAGGTTGAGGCAAACGACTCAGTGCATCAGCGTTTACCAACTGTTTACCGGGCTTGTATTGCAGACGATACTTGCAAGCGCCTAGCAGAAGCGCCCACCTTTGAATTCTTGCCGGTGCCATTGCAAGTGTTTGACGATCTTGTCTTAGCAAGCCCAGCAGCGGCTGCTGATCAGTAACAAGAACAAATTCTCACCCAAGCAGGTAATCTCGAAACCTTGTGACACCAAATACAAGAGCGAGTGCCTCTCGCTCAGTATGAGAATAGTTCTCGGCAGCTGTCAACGTTCGGGATCTGAATCCGATAGGCCGCTGCTCACCGTCAATGCGATGGAAGAGAACCGCACCAATGCCGTACGGCGACGCGTCGCATTCTAACAGGAGCTCCCGGTCAGGATCGAAATGGGCAAGCACAGGCGCAGCGAGTCTTTAGCACTCTTGAAAGCAGATTGTTCCCTCGCACTCCACACCCATCTGGCTGCTTTTTCCAGAAGCTTGTACAATGGTGCCAGCATCGTAGACAAGTTAGGCATCAACTTGTTATAAAAGGTTATCAAGCCTAGGAATGAACGAAGTTCGCCTACGTTCGCGACTCCGGGGCTAATCTGATAGCCTCGAAGTTTTTCTCGATTGGGTGTAAACCACTGACATCGATACGATGGCCAAGATAAGCTACGGATGGCTCATGGAAACTGCACTTGTCGGAACGCAGCTTGACACCATGCTCGCGGAAGCGTTGTAACACCGCTCTCAAGTTTCTGTGCTCGCCGTTCTTCTCAGACACGACAACGTCGTCTAGGTGAGCCTGCACTCCCGTTAGGCCTTGCAATATAGTTTCTGTTGTTTTCTGAAAGATTGCGGGCGCTGAATAAATACCAAAAGGCAGCCTGTTCTTTCGAAAAAGTCCTTTGTGAGTGTTGATAACTGCCACTTTTCGGGAGTCTTCGTCCAAAGGAATTTGGTTGTAGGCCTCTCTCAGGTCTCGGATGCTGAACTGCTCGCCACCGCGCAAATTAGCAAACGTCATCTAGCACGGGCACGTGGTAGTGTTCTACCTGACACACGGGATTCAGCGTGACCTTAAAATCGCCACATATTCTTACTGCCCCATTCTTTCTTAGCACCGGGACTATCGGCGTGGCCCATTCAGAGTGCGAAACGGGTGATAAAATTCCCTCGGCCACCAACCTGTCTAACTCGTTCGAAACCTCTCCGCGCAAAGCAAATGGAACTTTTCTTGCCTTGCAAAATTTAGGCGCTGTTCCATCCCGGATCAGAAGACGCGCTGGTGGTCCCTTGACGAGTCCAAGGCCTTCTGTGAACAGGTCTGCGAACTCTGCTTTGATGGTAGTGTCCGAGCTCTTCGGAACGGAGAGTGCAGCAACATGACAGAGGGAGTGTCCTTCGGCATTAAGCTTCTGTAATAAGTCACGCCCACAGAGATTAGGATCATGGCAGCCTAACACCACTAAACTGCACGGAACGGTTGCCGCCTTGTAGGAAACTTGCAGGTGACAGTACTCCGAGAATTGGAAGCTTTCCAAGATAACAAGACAGCTTGATCATTGATTCTTGCAGCGGTGGCCACTGCTGACGGTGGGCTTCGTAGACGTTCTTCGGTATTACACAAACTGGAGAGCCAGTGTCTATGTCCATATTTATTTCCGCACCATTCCACTTAAATACTTCTTGAATGGGTGGTACCAGCGTGCTATCAGCGGTTACGGACCAAATTTGCGACGCATCACTGTCGCTTTCACCACTTGTGCCCTGCGCTATCACAGCCATCGTTCTGTTCGTGATTTTGTGCTGTTCGCACATCCGAGCCAAATGCCCTTGCTGGCCACACTTGAAGCACCTGCGCTTGCGAACTGGGCATGCCGTATCGCGGTGACTTGATCTACCACAGCATTTGCACTGTTTTCCGTTTCTGTGATGGTCAAGCGTTCGAGCTGGAGATTGCTGCTGTTGCTTTAACCTTAAAATATTCCCTTGCTCTGCCGACGCCGTGCGCATAATTTTCGCATCTTGTTCTGCGCTTTCTGCTGCCAACGCCAAGGACTCCGCCTCCTTCAGGGTCAATTGTTTTTTCGACAACTGCATTTGCAGATTCCTTGATTTCACTCCGCATACGATCCGGTCCCTTAACATCCTGTCCCCTCATTGTACCAAAGTTGCAGTTTTGGGCAAGTTTCCGGATTTTCACTAAGAGTGCATGAACGGACTCCCTTTCCTGTTGACATAGGTTAAAAAACTTGAAGCTTTCTGCAATTTCATGCGGAGCAGGACCATAATAGTCGTTCAGCAACTTCACAACTTCCTCATACTTTGCCGAGCTCATCTTCTCTGGCGGAAGTCCTCCACACAGAATGTCCATTGTTTTCGATCCTATATAGTGCGGCTAACAGCAGTGCTCTCTTCTTAGAATTATTAGTAATTTCATTTGCTTCATAAAAAGCTTCAGCTTTGATAGGGAAGGACGACCACTTATCTCTGTCTTCGTTGAATTCCGGTAGCGCTTGGCTCATAGTGCTCCGTGGGTCCTTTTGTCGTCCGTGAAATAAGTTGTTGTCGTTACTGTAGCAAACGCGGGCGGCCAGGCAGCACCGCAATGAACGCACAGGCGTCGACTAGCAAAAAGGCGTGCGTTTATTCGAAGCACGCTAACTTGGGGGGAAACGGGGTGGGGGAGACGGAAGAAAGAAATACACGAGGCATGCGCAGCGTTCAACTGCGCATCAGCAACTGGTGACTTGAAATTTGCGACAGCTTCACTGGCATGCAAAATATGTTTCATTCTGCCATTAAAACCAGTTGTAAGTCAGCGCTTGTGTCCGTGTCGTCGCTCTTGTGGGCGTGTGTTCGCGCTTTTACTCCCTCGCTCTATTTAGAGGGATAAACAATTACGAAAACATTTCGCAGGTTTTCACTTAAAACAGTGTTTATTTTGCATTGAAAGAGCATCCGGTATTAAAAAACTGTGTATAAAAATGGATGAAATACAACTAAACGGGGGGCTATCTAAAACTCAACAAGCAGCGCTCATATATCAAAGAACCAAGTGCTGCGTGCAGACGCAGTAAATAATGCAACAAGAAATGCCTCACGAGGCGAAGCAAAAGTGCATCACTCACAGTAGCAGCATTGCACCATTATATTGTGTGCCTCATTGAAACGCAATAAATACGGTTCAGCAATTTTCGCTAGACTAGAACTGCTTACATATCAAGGTATATTGATTAATACGAGGAAATAAAAAAGACAGGAAGAGAGGCGTACACTGGTAGCTCTAGTGACAGCAAAAGGTCATCCACACAACAATTTGCTATGCCAGGCTCTGCCATAACGCCAATGCTTCGCAGGCTAAGAAAAATGAAGGTGGTAGCCATTCGGCTCTCCAGTGAAAATCACATTAGTGAAAAATGCAGAAAATTATATACCATTAATATAGTAAACAACTCAACTTTGACATGACAAGTTTTCCTGAACCACTATGCAGGAAAAGTACTTATAAGAGAATAAATGCGAACGACAACGAGCAGCATTCAACAGTCACTCAGCTTGTGTGTAAATGCACTCGTAAACAACCGTGTCCAGCGAAGTTAAATAGGTAGCTGATTCAAGTGAATTGAGATGAATGTAGTGCACTTGTAGTCACACACTGGGCAAAGCTGTTGATTCGTAGGTGGTGCAGGACTGGTGAGTCATGCTTGAGGACGATATATCAGACGAAAAGCGTTGCACATAATGTTGCAACCGCAGTGAGTGAGCACTTGTTTTTAGAGCACCACGTTGCAGATTAAAGGGACCCTGAAACGGTTTTGCCGATTTTGTACAAACACATTGAGCCAGTAGACCAAGTCCTAAGGCTCATTTACAGACTAATTTAAGATCTCTGCGTACACTGTGTAATTGATTACAACGCTATAAAGCTGCGAATCGTTGCAGATCACTGCGGCTCAGCCCAACGCGTTTTCAACCGCCCCTCCCGAGTATCACACGCAGTCTGCGCACGATCTGATTGGCTGCGGTGTGCGCGCACGAAAAATTGGCTGGTAGGGTGGCGGCACCTGTCGGAGCAGATATCAACCCCTCCGCGAGGTCTCTGTTGCCAGACGGCGTGCGTGCTGCCGGGCGCACTGGGGCTATGGTCTCCGAGATGCACGCAACCTGTCGGCGTGCAATCTCGGAGGTCCTCACTGGGCGAAGCTCAAATCGTCGAGTGTGCTCTGCGATGCCAGCGTGTATCATGAGTTGAGGAGGCAAGGCAGGGGTAAGAAGGAGGGTATGATATAATTGGCCGTAGCCGCCTTGGTACACGGCATGCAGAGAAATTTGTGGTGCCAATGGTTCGATGATGCTCTAGCCTAAACGTTGACAAAGCTTCAAATAACCGTTTCAGGGTCCCTTTAACAACGCCAGTCACAAAATGCCCTATGTCGGTGGACAAGCTCGTGGGTTGTTGTCAGGTGGTTGGTACTACTTGGTAGAAAGCCGTGATACATGCGTGGCTACAAGTGCTCCCTTGTAGACGATTCCGAAGAAGGTGGTAAGAGGGGGAGGAGGGAGGTGACGCAAGGGTGTATTCTCCTAAAGTGTGCTACACAGCTCTTGTCGAACAGCTTCGAGCAGATGACGGACATACTCTGCATGTGATGGTAGGGGTGTCGGTAACCACGAGAAAAAGCAGGACACTGAAGTAGCAACACATTGTGATGATGTGCGCTAGTGAAGTGGAGTGGTGACTTTATCGAGAAAACGATGACGAAGACGACGAAGATGGCACTCTGCGCCTGCTGCACGTGGCGCGAGAATGGCTCGACCAATGAGCACCATCCATGCTGGCTCGGAAGCAGAGAGACAAGCGAAGAACGGAGTTGCAGGTGAGACGTGGTCGGGAGAAGACGGTGTCCAGGGCGCGGGACTAGCGGCCAGCCGTGTACCTGGCTGTCGCTCGCTGCAGGCTCCCACCTGGCGCCACGTCAAGCTTCTACCCGGTTCCGGCGTCTTGGGATCGTCGCAAGAACGCAAGATTGAAGCCCTCCTGCGACTCCGCGACCACCGGCAAACATTGGCTGGCGAACGCCGAAAGGGCGTCCGGCCAATGACCTCCACCGGGTCCGGCGTCTACCGCCGCGTCTGGGGTCGTCTCTTGCCTCTGCAGTGCCCGCTCGTCGCAAGCCATCACTACCAGGACTTGTGAGCCCGTCCCCTACGGCGTCTGACTTTTTACACCCAACGGTGAACTCTTTTTGTTAATTGCCTTGCGTGATGCATGTTTTCTTTTGTATGCCCTATTCTTTATTCTTGTCCGCTATCTGCCCTTGGGCTCTGTAAATATAGTGTGTTCGTCTTTTATGTGAACGAACAGCCTCGTTGCTTTTCGATGACTGCCACGTCATCGCTTTTCCTGAGCTAAAGCGAAGCGCCTTTAGCTTCGTGACACACATGAACTGTGCAGCACGTGCACTCTCCTACCAGTGTCATGCTGCGCATGGCAAGCAGAAATGCTTGCCATGCGCAGCATGACGTCTGAAAACACAAACAACCACGAAAGAACACAAGTCAAGCGCTACTTTCTATATATGTGTTATTACGAGAAAACAGTCAATATATAGGTATAGATACGTGCAAGTGAGTAACCTCAGAAAAGCTGAACAAAGAAAACTCAAGAAGAAAGAAAAAGAATACATGCTATCGCCAGAAAAGTGTCTGCTAATGTAGATGTGTGCAAGGTATCTCTTTCGTGGTATCGTGCTTTTTGTTGCAGATTTACAAGGTATACATCAGTACCAAGTAGCCCTACCTGAGTGCTTGCAATGTGCACGTCGTTACAAAAGAATTGAATGATTGGTATGGTGGTGGTGCGTAATGTGTGATGTTTAAAGGAAACAATAGGTTTTCTATTGCACAGCTAAAGAAATGCAGTCTACACACGTGTTGCAAATGTCGCAATAATTTCAAAATGCAAGAAAAAAAGTAACTTAAGTTAATTGTAACGTGGCAACAACATGCTCTAATTTAACACGAATAAATACGCCATGCTTATAATGAGGTCATTGCTCATGCTTAACTTGTTCATGCATTTGCGTCGTAACACTTTAGAAGTGGCATCGGTCAAAAACGCTATTAGCGCGTTACTGCACACTCTTGCAGAAGCCAACAGGACATTGTAAAACACCTTTAGGAAAATGGGTCACATTGTGAAAAATTGAAAGAAGCATTAAGCATTACGTACTGTATCTATGGTCCACCTTTATCGAGGAGACTTTGGCTTCTCCATGCCTGGCCTTTGGATGCTTCATTCGCCATCGAAGCTCTCCACTGTCAGTCGAAGCTTGCTCATTGTGCGCATTTTCATTGTAGTGTAGCGTAGACAGGACTGATCTGTGGCAAAGCACGTCATGGAATGATTTTAAATGCGTTCAATGGTGTTAATTTGCATACCTGAAGCTGCAGTTGTCCAAACTGCATGAGGTGCCAATACACAAGTATTTTAATGTACTGGCTAGTTCCCAAAAAATTGTTGCTTCCATAGTAAAACAATTCTGGCTTGTCACTTCCGTTTATTCATGAACATCGCATAAATTTAAGCACACTGAGCGTTCTCGCAGCACATATTGCATAATATTGCGCAGCCTAACTAAGGAGCAGCTATGTCGACACATACTCAGAAACATTCTTACCGAACAAACATTCCATGGTGAGAAAATGCGAATGCATTTGGAACAAACCGGTTAATCACAGCATGAAATGACTCCACAGAGCATGTCTGTTGTTCAGGAGATACCTGCCTGATATCACTGAGCAGGCGCTATACTATCACGATGAAATGTAGCTTGTCAAAACAATCTGTAGTCGCGATGTGAGTGAGAAACACAAATACATTCAGAAAGTATTAATGACATAAATATGAAAACAATTAGCATAGATTTCACGGACACAGCACAATGCTACCGAAGCTTCACACACTGAAGCAATGCAGCCCAGGCAACAGCATGAAAGTATAGTATTTATCATACCACGATAAATCTATTTCCTAAGCTCGAGCAAGCCATGCTGGCATTCCACGTACAGGGGCCCGTGGTTGTGGTGCTTACCCTGTATATGGTTCAAGATTGTCAGCCACACGGCCACAGCTAGGTAACTATTACCGCCACCACGATGTACACAAAAATGGATGTGATTCGCAATGGATTTTGCCCGCAGTAGAAAGTCTGTGTAGCCTCTTGCCTTTGAGGCTGCCATAAGTTTTTTTTAGACGTGCAATAGCACAGAAAACAGCAATGTAAGGGCATTTCAACAACAGTAATAACAAAGGCCAATCTTTTCCAAAGGCAAGACTTATTTTTGAAAACACCAACCTTTCACAACATGCCAGGCATCAATGCGATGTTTCGGAGGTTTCTCCGTCTGTATGTATTTCTTCACCTCAGAATGACGGTCAGTGACCAACTGTGCAACCTATACTCCATGGTCTTCCAGTGATCGAAGTGCTTTCTTGAGGTCCCCCAAGCTCCATGCGGCTGCTAGATGCAACCTCGTTGCACTAAGTAGAATTCGCTTGAAGTATGGTGCACGTAATATTTTAGCAAAAATTATTATGCAGTCGATGTACACCAACACGCCCTGCCTTCCAAAAAAAGTGGCACAAATAATCATTTTCTTACATGACTCCATCCACGTGGCAAGTAATTTGCATAGTCTTTTCAATTTAAAAGCGTTATTATTTGCAAACGTAGAAAACAATTTCTTCTTACAAAAGACGCATTGGGTGTTCATTCTCACGTAAGCAGTGAGATCAGCAGGACTTAATGAAAATATAAGTTACACATAAAACACAAAGCAATGCGTGGCCAGAATCGCCCTCTTGTTGCGTAGTGCTGTTATGTAGCTGTCTGATAAATTGTGTACCTCAATACGACTTCATCTATTTTGGTTAAGCAAAACACGCATTAACGTTGTACATTGAACTGTCATGACAAAATGCATTCATGACAAAACCCTAGTGGGAACCTGTAAGTCACGCACGCAAAATGCAAAATAGCGATGATTATACAATGTCTCAAACACGGGGCCAGCGGGCCGCATGCGGCCCGCGCCCACACATGACTGTCTTCGTCCAACACTTCTTACGACCTTGTGACTGAATTTTTGTGACTGCGAACTTACAATCGCATTGTTTTCTCGCCTATAGCGATTAATAACGCTGTGTATGGTATGCCATGCAGACGGAACTGGCCTCAAGCGCTTTTTTCTTAAAGGGGAACACCGGTGATTTTTCGAATTAACCGATTTCAATAACACTTTCAACAAATGTTTTCTTTGCTACACTAATGGTATGTGCCAAACTATAAGACTATAAGTCATTGAATTCTTTAGAAAACGAAATTTAATAATTGGTAGCCAATTCCGGAATCACGCCTGTAAACGCGGGCCACCCTGCGTATGTGACGTAACATGCCTACTCTTTTCCAACCCCGTCTCGCCCCGTAGACAGGTGCAGCATGCGCTTTCTTCTACGACGCGGCGACGACGCGAGCACAGTTTGGTTCTATTAGGTACATAGCGTGTTAGTCGTCGTTGACATCGGCTCTTACAGTAAGCACGCACAATATTGTGCAACGAGGAGATCGATGCGGGGAATGTCAGCTGCTTCACGCGCCGGCGGGTCGCAGTCAAAAGGCGATGCTTCCGCGCTCAGATAGTAGCTGCGATCATGGCTGAATTCGTCACTGGTAAGTTCAGACGGGCTGGCACAGCTTGATTCCGCGTCGGATAACATCGCCAACTTGTTTTTCGCGTGATAGAACAAGCACATGTTCTATGTTTACACCCTGGCTAGACGAGGCAGCGTGTAGCGTATTTCGTGACGTCATCGCATACCCAACACTGAGTAGCTCCCTGTTTCGGTTGCGGTTTTCGAATCATTGCTTATCGCTTATTTAAAATTATTGACGAGTATCGGCAAAATGACGCACCCTAGCTGTTACAGGATTGTTAATACTATTTGAAAATGACATTATCTCAGTATGGCTGAAAATGCACCTGAGTTCCCCTGTAAGCACCCGATGCGTTGGAACAAAAACTCAACTTTACAGGGTGGGCGTCCAGATTTTAGTCATTCTGCAGATAGGCGTCTTTATGTTGCGCAAATCCTCTGTCGCGAAAGGCCCTTCAAAAATGACTCATACATGAAATATGAGAAAGGCCCAGCCTCTTTCAAACCTTTTGTTTAATCCTACCCGCGCCCGTCTCCGACCTTCGTTATCGCGGCCCTTGCGGGATTGTACTTCCTTACAGCGGCCCGCTAGCGGACCTGATTTTGAGACCCCTGCCAGTTGCCCATTGTTGCATAAAATGTCTACTTTTTCGCCTACCTGAACAACTCATTACTCGTTTGACTGAAGTCTCCAGGAGTGAATACGTCCCGCACTTCACAAAGTACCCCGGAGAGTCTGCATGGCTGTCTCCAGAAAGTTTTACTGCAACATTTTTCGCTATGAATCCATCGGGCAGGACTGTTCGCTCCTCTTGCCAGACCTGAAATATGCGCAAGTTCACCAGAAATGAAGCCTTGCCATAGCATCTCACGATTAGTGCAAAACAAGAGAATAAATAACGGCACTACAACGAATTGTAACATTAGAGCTTCATAGTATGTCGAGGCGCAGGGAGTGGTCCAAATAAAATGTTTCATAGAAAATGACAGCCTGTGCATTGGCAAAATGCTAAATATGAAACAAGTGACATGACAAGTGCAGTACACGTACAGCGAAGAATGAAATGTGTATTTAGAATGAAAGCACTGCAGCGTACTGAACATAACTATCCTCTTTTAATGCTATTAATATGCATATTGTATTGTCCTGAGGTAAGCATTACCATTGTACCCCTTACATTATTAGACCGCACCTCTTAGGCGCCCGTTCCTGCATTTAGCGGCGTCGCCGTTGCCGTCGGCAGCGTGACCGTGCGACCGAGTACGTGTCACAGAAATTGGGCAAGCCCCACTACCGTGCACAGCAGGTGCGAGTGTCAAACGAAAAGTAACTGCGCTCAGAATTCCCATTGATAAGTATCGTAATCGTCGGTGATTTTTTTTATTAAATTTGTCCACGTTTCTTCTGTTGCATACTTGAAATGGCTTCGCATACATCATTTTCATTTGTACGTGAAAAGTATTCCATTCAGATTGAGTTAAAGTGTACGCCTGCTTTGAGGGGGGACTGTGCGGTTTACATGAATGCTCCCGGTTACTACTTTCCATGTGTCAGTATAATGACGTCATGAACAAAAGGTCCAGCGAAAACTGTGCGCAGTTCTCGCTGTACCTGCATGGGTAGTTTTCTTGCCACCGTTAGAGATTGACACCCCAACGTCATGACCATACCAAGTTTGACGGAGCAGCCAGTGGAAAGGTGAAGCACTGTGACAAAAAGGAAAAAAAATTGTCCTGAAACTTGAGTAATTTCCTGGCACAGATGTTCATCGCCTGATGATTACACCGACACACGCGGTTTTCATTGGCCACGCCTACTGAGAGGCCACCTGAATTCGAAAGGGTTCTTGATGAAGCAGTGAAAGATGACAAAACTCAAAACATGGGCTTTATGCACGATGCTGGATGAAGTTTTTGCAAAACGCGCAGCGAATTACCCAAAACAGGAACCTGGATACCTTGTTCGCTGCTGGAAAAAGAATGCTGTGCTGCATGCGGTGAAACGTCCTTTTCTTGAAACAGCATATTCCAACAATTCACAGGAAGCGGAGACACTGCCATGGGCTGCAGCCGGTGACCAGGATAGAGGCAGCAGGAGCTACATCGCCCAAACCACCCATCTCTTGTTTTGGCTGGCTGCACCTCTCACAGAGACGTTGGCCAGCGCACTTCACTCGAACAGTGACAAGCGAACCTTTCACCTGCGCAATGGTATTACAACGCAATTTCTTCCGATGTGAGACACACAGCTGCATAATGTTTGCGACATACATAAGCGTGCCATACTCAGTATCATCACAGACTATCAAGAATACTATATATCGTCGTTTGTTTGGTAAACTTAAAATAAAGAAACCTACAAGCAATGTGTTGTTGCTACTTACAAGTTGCTATATAAAAAACGCCTACTGTCTTAGCTGATGCATCAATCAGCACGAAAAAGTTCACTTTTACTGCAAATGCATTGTTGAAAAGATGAAAAATATGGCAAAATACAGATAAATCCTGAATGAGCATTCTCGCCTAGGTGGTTCCAAGTGGTATATTTATACAAATGACAACATGTAACCTCAATAAAAGAATACATTTAATTGTCACATGTTTTCGTTTCCTAGGAGAGCCAAAATGTGCCAAAATAAAGTGGTCTTTCATGAACTAATACGCAAGAAAAGGCATGTGCATTTTAACTTTGATATTTTGTAATAGCATTTTGTCGTTCTATAAGAAGTTTACGGGAACATTTTCATATCACACATTCAGTTAAGCTAATTTAGTGTCGCTCAGCACCAGTTTTATGCTGGTGCAACTTGTGAAACCGCATACACAATACTTCTGCTCCAGTAAGCTTCTCAGTAATTTAAAAAAAAAACGAGTAAGTACAATGCATTACCAATGTGCACAGGTGGTCCATATGACTCAACACGCTGCCACATTGTGAACTAAATACAACCAACAACCAAATGCATACGTTCGCTAAAGCATCAGCAGGAAGGTCGCATGTCCTGCAAGTCTCAAAGAGCTCTAAAAGGGAGTCCTCATATACAATGAATTTTCGTAGTTGGAAACATTCCTTGCTCTTAGATATGTCAGAACTAAGAGACCTGTAAATTGAAGATAGCATAAATATCTGAGCACGCTCTCTTTCACATACGTAATCATCTGCACACCAGCATAAACATGTTACAATAATGACATTCATTTCACGCCTGCTCAAAATATTAGAATCATGGTCAATATCTCATCAACAGTGTCATTATACTTTCCATGCTCTGCTCGATTTTATACCTAATGTAGTAAATTGAATTTTGTTAAGATATGTTGTATAGGTCTCCGAATGAGCTTTCCATTGGTTTTCAACAGGCAGGAGCGCGTCTTGCCGTCGACTCCCGAATAAACTTCCATGACTTTAGCCAGGAAACTCATTAAATGTAAATGGTGTACTGTCTTTCATGGCAAAGTTTTCACAGCTTCGTTGCATTTGGTTCAACGTTCATAACTTTAAGCAGAGGCTGCACCATCAAGCACTGAGGAACTACTTGGAAATGTTACGCTTCTGAGATGTTGAAAACAGGATATAAGAGTCATCACTTTGGTCATCGCTAAATGACAAGGGTGCTTCTTAAGGCACGGGCGTGGAGCACAAATGATGCATGTTATCATCCATCAACCCACTTCGAATGTCGAAGTCGGCCTGGCAATCTGCAAATGTAACCACGCAAATGGGCATAGTGTCAATAGGGCCTCGAGAAACGACGCCTCTTCATGAAAACACACAAAGCGGCGTACAGCCTTGGTATTGAGCATGACTACAGCGACCTGTTTACATGAACAGGTTCATAGTGAGTAAACGTTATGTTACTACAGCGTTACGTGTCCATAAAACACCACTTATTATGGAAGAGCCAGCTCACATATATATTATAAATGAAAACTACTACACTTCAAACTTTCTAAGTATGTAGATTGGAACATGAACGACATCACAGGCAACGGATCTGCATTATTTTCAGCCGGCTGGGGTTTCTGCAATGTTCGCTGCAATGTCAACCACTGTTATTGTTCCGTTTTACTATATCATCATCATCATCAGCCTGTCTACGCCCACTGCAGGGCAAAGGCCTCTCCCATGTTTCGCCAATCAACCCGGTCCTGTGCTTTCTGCTGCCACGTTATACCTGCAAACTTCTTAATCTCATCTACCCACCTAATTTTCTGTCTCCCCCTCACGCGTTTGCCATCTCTTGGAATCCAGTCAGTTACCCTTAATGACCAGCGGTTATCCTGCCGACGTGCTACGTGCCCGGCCCATATCCATTTCTTCTTCTTGATTTCAACTATGACATCCTTAACCCCCGTTTGTTCCCTGACCCACTCTGCTCTCTTCCTGTCTCTTAAGGTTACACCTATCATTTTCCTTTCCATCGCTCGCTGCGTCGTCCTCAGTTTAAGTTGAACCCTCTTTGTAAGTCTCCAGGTTTCTGCTCCGTAGGTAAGGACCGATAAGATGCAGCTGTTATATACCTTCCTCTTGAGGAATAGTGGTAGACTACCATTCATGATTTGATAATGCTTGCCGAATGAGCCCCATCCCATCCTTATTCTTCTATTATTTCACTCTCATGGTTCGGCTCCGCGGTTACTACCTGTCCCAAGTAGACGTACTCCTTTACAACATCCAGTGTCTCGCCACCTATCGCAAAGCGCTGTTCTCTGCCAAGATTGTTCCACATTACTTTAGTTTTATGCATATTAATTTTCAGACCTACTCTTCTACTTTCCATGTCCAGTTCAGTAATCATAAGCTGTAATTCGTCTCCCGCGTTACTCATCAATGCAATGTCATCAGCGAATCGCAGGTTACTGAGATACTCTCCATTAACTCTTATCCCTAACTCTTCCCAATCTAGGGCCCTGAAAACCTCCTGTAAACACGCGGTGAATAGCGTGTTTACAGGAGGTTTTCAGGGCCCTAGATTGGGAAGAGTTAGAGATAATGCAGTGAATGCAGTAGATATATTTCAGTGCACATATATAGTTTTACTATATATGTGCACTGAAATATATCTACTGCATTTTCAACGCGATCCTGCAAAGTCGTGCACAGAAGCGCAACGTCTCAGGCGTTGTGATTGCTCCTGTTATGCTGCAACATTCAAGATGCTATGTTGCAACTGTCCATGCAATCAATGTGCATAATGCATGGTACACACCCATTTCCTTTGAATCGGTCGCCGTTTGGACACCAAGGGTTACAACTCTTGGCTTGAAGGAGGCATGGGTTGACTTCGCGGCAACCGCATGACAACACTGACTTGATGCATTCCTCGTGGCCACTTTGGGGGGATGCCTGCTTTGCAGGATGCACTGGTGGCAGAGAAAGGTAGTATTGCGTTCCTATGCACCTATGGAATGTTTGTTGTGCAGCAGTTTGGGTTTACCTTCAAGATAGAGTATACAAACAAACAAAACATACTGCACAAGGGTTCTTAGCTGGGCTAGTTGGTGGGACACAGCGCTGTGTCCTGTATATTCTTCGTCCCGTCGTCTGCGCTGTTTTGCCACAAGACATACTGCGTTTTAGTTTAGTCATAATGACAGTGCCAGTGCGTCATGTTGCACTGCAGGAATGATTAATAACGTACTGAGCCCATCCTAGGATGAGTTTTCAACGTAAATCCCACTTTCTACGCTCAATTACAACAGAGCCCTTCCACAAAATCTGCACGAGGCTACAGCACTCAAAATACGGCTAGTCGACAGATGCATAGCACTTTGTAGCGTGGCATTTTTCCATTCGAATCGCACGCCAGTCCTAATCTCATTTATGTTTCGCGATCAAAATGCATTGCTGCTACACGGTCTAAGAATGAAGATCACGCGCATCATGCGTCGTTGTGTATGTCTATAGCGTGTAATAGCGTGGCGCAAAATGCGTAAGTATTTGTGTGAATATTTATTTCCGACAGTAACTTTTGATTCCTTGTTCTGGGTAAAAAAATAAGCCATGTCAGGCGATGCTGATGACCTGAAACTATCACAACCTGTGCACAAAACGACATTGGTGTAAACAGGCGTATATTTGCAAACGTTTATGTAAGCAAATTTAAATATGCTGAAAATTATTGCCACCACTGAATCAAACCAAGGATGTTACGTACTTGCAATGTTTACAAGGGCTTTTCTACTAGGACAAATTCTTTTCCCTTCCCAGCAGAAAATCTGAACCATATTGAGGCTGCCTCGCGATCGATAGTGACCGCTGAACCGTACCCGATCACGATCGGCTCGCTCAACATTGAAAAAGTTTGCATCACAGGAGCATAATATTACTCGCACAGCGTGAGCTGCTCTGTTTACAAGCGAATAGCCGAACGCTACAATTATACATCAACAATAAGCCATTATGCGCACCTGCTGTGCTACTGTATGCTGAATCGGGCCGAACGCTGGCATAGATGCTGGGAATGGCCGTGACCTCGAGAAGGGGCCTCGTAGCGTCGAGAGACCGAACTGCGCCAGGTACATTGGATTCAACCTGCAGAATCACGCCGAAAAGTGAAGCGAGTATGTGCGGCTGCGGGGCCTGGGAGTAAAGACCTTTCACTGGCTGCGTTCATGTTCGACGCTCGGAAACCAGTGCGACGACACACACTTTTCGCTTGTTCTCTTACTTGAAGTGCACGATTGCAGCTCACAATGGTTCCGCGGCATGCTGGCACGTAATGCGATGGAGATCGTAGCTTCGAATAATCACATTCGCGCTGACGACTCCACGACAAATCACTCGAAGCGGCACTAGGAAGCGCTAGTCTTTTACCCTCTCACTTCTGTCTTCCCACCCCTTACTATGCTATACTACACCTGGCTATGCTCCCATACAAATGGCTGTGCTACCATGAAATAAGCAGTGATATTTGCTTTAGTTGCTGGGTCCCAGACAGTGCAGCCGAATTCCGAAATTGGGCGTACATTAGATGCGTAGTTTCTTTAAGAACAGAAGATGTGCCCTGAGAAGTACTCCGAAACGAGTACTTCAGTTGGTATAAATATAATGAACATTACGTTAATTTGTCGCACCACAAAATTTGACTCTCGTTTCATATTTACAACACAAGTTGGCTCACTGCTGACAAAGCCTGTCGTAGCAAGAATTCCTTCTTCCGCCATCAGCATTGGTAATCGATATAATATTCAGGCATGTGAACATGTCTTCGATTACTGCATTGAAACCGTCACTACCTTTGTGGGAGGGATGGCTCTAGAAGGCTCACTTTGCTGTCCTTCTGCCCCGACTTTTCAGACGAGGTCATTATGCGGGCGCATTTACGCCGCCTAAGACGTCCCTTCTGCGTAAAAATGAAATCTTTCAGAGTTGGCGAAGGTAAATCGCATAAAGCCCTTACCTCGGTCTTTCGTGTCTGATTTGTCTGAATTTTTTGCTTGAGGCAATTTTTCCCGAGTTTCTTTGTTTCTGGAAATCAAATATTTCTACCTCTCTGCATTATCAGTGATGAAAAGATTTTTTGTTTGTTTTCTGCCACGAGCTGCACTGCCTGCCAGCAGCTCAACAGATCAACACCAGTCTCAGAATTCTATCTGACAGCAGAAAAAAAAACCTATCCGCAAGTAATTTCCCCAGACCTGTGGTTTTGATGACGTTTACCTTAAGGACTGATGTTTCGCAGCCACGCAGGCGAGCACGTTCTTTTAGAGCCTTCAAGTTCGCTTGTACCCATTGCAGTTGGCCACACGCGTAGCGTTTTGTTTTTGAACAGCCAATTCGTTGGTTCAGCGCAATGCTATTTTCTTCAAGAAACCTGACGACAGTATACGATACATAGTATAGAAAGCACGCAGAAAAGATAGCCTATGTCAGTAAACATTGAATGCTATGTGTACAGGCCAGCATGTAGGCCCAGTCATTTAAGGTATGAGGCCAAGTGTCGGAAAATTTTTTTTAAAAAAGCGATAATCACTAGAAATTGTTAGCCTACAACATCAAACACATCTTTTTAGGCAAATTTGAGCATTTTAAAGCAAGTCCTTATTTTTTGTTTATTTTTCATAATTAAAAATGTCATTAAAAGTGGGCCCTACGCCTGCACTCCTAACTCAAATTCCGCTCATTAAAAAAATATTTTTTGCAGGGACATGAAAAAGGCTTTGGCCTGTGCAATGAAGCAAAACAAATGAGATCCGATGAATATTAAAAAGATAGTGATAAAATAACCAAAAAAGTAGGCACTTGCACTAGGGGCACCTTCGCATAAGAGGCAGCCATATTAAATCTTGTGGCACGATCTTGTTTATTGAGGTTCATTGCACGCCTACTAAGGTGATAAGGATATGCACCTAGTTTTCATGAAAAATGTTTATTAGGTAAAGAGTTATGACTGTTCGCGTACGGAAAAAATACCGGAAATATAAGTTCTGAGAATATCAACAAAAAGGTTTGAAACAGGTGCAGCGCTTACACAAAGGGATCAAGAGCGATAAAAATCTCAAGATATGTAGCCAGTTTCATCGTGGACCTTACTATTGTGTGCCTTTGCTCGAGCGGCAACTCTCAATTTTTTTTTCTAGCTTGTATTGAAGCATCAGTGCCATGACGGGACGCTTTCGCGCTGCGGTGCGGATCATTTGTGAGGCAAGCTTTTGCAGTGTAGAGGCCTGGATCAATCCGAATTTGCTTAAAAAATAAAATGTGCTTTTGTTTCCACTATTGAAATGACACACAGCGTCAAACAAAGCAAATTTGATGGTTAACAGGTTCACGTATGTGTACATGACAGTGATCAACACATGTACCACATTACGTGTTCACCTGGTGTGAAGTTTATGACTTTTATGAAGAAAAATGATATGTTCACAACGCTTTTAGAGCATTATTACATGTTCGCACTTGATATGTTTGCTAAATAAACTACAAAATACAACATATCAGGTTATTCTTACGATTCACACAAAACTGGCACTTTCAGTTTCGGTTTCGTAGGTAATGGGTGGCATGACATTTTTGCTTGTATCTTTTGACAGAATCTGCGTAGACGGAAACATTTTGCAGAAAAATGAAGGCGAATAAATTGCGCTTTTAACAAGGTCAAAATCCAAAAAATGACATCTTGGCCTCATACCTTAAGGAAGCAGCACACATAAAGAAATGCATCAATAAACAAAACAAAAATAAGCATAAATGATGAAGTGGGCTGTGAGTGAACACATAATTACACCTGAATAAACTAGAGATATGCAGTACAGGCATAGTCTATTGTTCAGTTATGGCCAGTATACTGCTGTATTGCTTACATAGTTACAACGTCATCACTAGAGGCCGGATTTTTAGGCACTAAAAATCGTGTTTTAGGCGCCAAAAATAGGCAGAAAAAACACAGTTTTAGGCACCCAAAATGGTAAATATAGGCACAATAAATTTTTACAAAAACTCAAATTTTCGAATAAGGACGTGCGCGACCTGGTCTACGACAGGAAAGCAAACAAATGTTATATTTTACGATTGTACAAAGGCGTTAATGATTTAACATAGCCATGCAATGGTCCCTTTTCGGGCACGGTTTCCAGAACACGGTCTCTCCTTTTATTGTCCAGAATGGTAAGTTCAGTATCCACCATCGAATAAACACGCTCCTGGGGCTGCTTCTTTTCGGCATGGCTGGGACGGGCAGCACAGGATTCAATAGCCAGACCGGTAAAAGGCCAGAAGGGTCTGTTAGCCTCGTATTGGCCGGGTCTAATAGCGCAGGGTCAATTTCTCCTCTCTGTGCGAACACCATAAAGGGCCCCTTACCAGGTTTGAGCGTATCGAGCTAGAAGTGTAATGCATGCACTGCGCTAACGATCACGTCTGCCAAGATTTGCAACGCTACGCTTCCCAGGAGGAGGTGAAATGTCAGACTGAATGCCTCGTGCACTTTGTCTCACGGGCGCGCGCACCAAATGTGGGGGAGGTGAAGTTCAACAAGGAATAGTCCTGCGTATGTCACAGTAGTACATGAAACTGCAAGAATTATTCGAGGCTACATGTGTAATTTGTGCAATCTGTTGCTTGAATAGAAGAATGAAAGTTAATAGAAATATTAAAACATACAAACGGAATGTGTGCGCATTTCTTTTTTTTTAGTTTTTTCTTCGAATCGAGAGCGATTCGAGACTTAGCTGCCTATATTTCTTTTGTGTTCGTGTTCTCGCCGTTCCCGCGTCGTGCCGGCGCCAGCCCTGACAACGCTTTGCATGTTTTTGGTGCATCGTCCCTTACAGCAGTTCCAGCTGTGCGACGCGCTGTGTCGTTGTAAGGATACAGGATCTATGCCAGCCTCTCCAAACGCATAGACGGATCCATCCCACAGAAGCAGGCAGTACACTATAGAGCGAACGCTGAAACGATACAACTCGCTTGTGCGCACGACCTGGCTTAGGCATGTCATGTGCACATAGTGTAATCTTGCGTGTGCATGGCGTGTTGATGCGTCAACGTCGTGTGATCTTCCGGCTCCGAGTTTCTCTGATACCGAAGAGGGCAGGGAAGGAATTTGGCTTGCAAGGGGCAAAGGTTTCAAGCTCACCTACCGGCATCATGCTTTCGCGGCTCGTAATGAACCAATTAAAAAGTTCTTGTGGTACAAAGCTCTTCATTGGGCACGCGAACACTTCCAGTATCTGACTAAAATTTCTCATGTGACCTGGTGAAGCGCCCTTAAAGAGTAAATTACAAACGAAACAAAAGCCATGTGCACATCTGATTTCTTTTTTTACCTACTTTCTACTTTCCCCTGACGGTGCTCCATGGTTTCGCATTCGCTGTCCATAATCCTGCTGCTGCGCGCAGGCACCTCCTGTTTTCTGTCCCCCACCACGCCCAAATCTTCAAGGAGGTGCTTCAATTCCGGAACACTGGACTGGAAAACCGGCGGTAAAAGCCGCCCGCCACGTCCTTGGCCATAGACGCCACTCTCCTCTTCTTCCCCTCTCCTCTTCCCGCCTTTATTTTCCTCTCCCCAATCCACTGTACACGCTGGGACGTGCTTCCATTTAGGGTTGCAGAAATAGCGTCTTTTTCCTCTCCCCTGCTCCAACCGCTCGCGCCATGTCAGTGCGGTGGGGTAAGGTGGCCGGCGCGTCCCATTTCAGTGCTGCTACCGGTTGCTTCCCGGGTGTTTGTTGAACTAGGGAACTAGGTTGTTGCACCCCATAAAGTTCCGAAACGTCAATTTTGCCCGGTAACATGAATTACAGTCCCAAACTGTACTCGAACGCAAAATTTGAGGCTAAATAGCGTTCATATAGGCACCAATTTTCAAAATAGGCATTATTGGGCACTTATAGACATTTAGGCACAGACCCCAAAAATAGGCATTTATAGGCACTATAAAAACACTATAAAAGCCCTCCTTTACCCCTAATTCATGCTCATATATCAAAGTGGCGCGATAGGAACGCAAGGAAAAAAATAGGCATTTGCCTATAATCCGGTCTCTAGTCATCACCCAACAATTTAAGGCGCAATACACTGTACACATCGTTATTGCATCAATAGTTGATCCTCCTTGAACACACGAGATGTCATCCAGTAACAGTAACCAATTCTTTGGGAATCGCTTATGGCATCTGGGACATCTTTGCTATGATGCTTACTTCCGTAGGCTCAAAGTATTTGTAGAGGAAGCCAGAATGACTGCTTTACCACATACCTATGTTTCACCAATAACATTTTAAACGACGCACTGCATCGCACATATTACTATTCACAAAAATTTGAAGGACACTTTGTACATTCCAAGGTGTGTTCGGCGAAAGCGTGTGGCCATTCCATTGACTATGCCATGTCGTATATCTTTTACACTCTCAGTGGGATAACACACAAACCGAATGTGTGCCTGCTTTTTTTTTAAATTGTTTACCGTGAATCGCAGCGAGACGCGAGACTAATCTTCCTCCGTTCGCCTGCGTTAGTATTTTCTCGCGCTTTGCGCATAGTGCAAACGCCATCCGCGTTCCAGCGCTTATATTGACGGACCCTTTGTAAATTCGAAAGTGTATTCCGTGAACGCCTGTGTCCATTGAGACGGCGTCGGTCAGAATGATTGCAAACGCTGGGCACAGCGACGCTACGCAAGCAAAGCGCGAGCGCTGTAGAGTCCGACGCGACCGGTGTCCGTTTGCGCATCCCGGCGGCCACCTGGCTCCGTGCCAGAGCTCGGACGGACAGACGGACCGACGAACGGACAGACGGATGGACGGACGGAGATATGGACGGACGGAGAGACGGACGGACGGACACACGGACGGACACACGGACGGACAGACGGACGGACAGATGGACGCACGGACGGACAGACGGACGGACACCGGACGGACGGACGGACGGACGCCGGACGGACGCCAGACGGATCTGAGCATGATACATTAAAGGCTTTGGCCTTAAAATGCAGCCAGTGACTTCAAAAGTCACGTTCACTTGAAATGAGTTTTGAGGACACTATTTTTGCAATGTGTATTGCCAAAGCTCGCAAACAATTCATTCGTTCTCCAGTAATCTTTTAGCTTTAATGCATGCAATGCATTCTGTTAAATAAAGTAAGTGGAGGAGCGTTCCATTTTTACTGGTAGCTTCGCAAACCTGAATACTGGTTATAATTTAAAAATTTGGCCCAAATCAGTATGCCTTGTAAAATCAATTTCAGTGGTGCTCTACATGTGCACACACAAAAGCAGGTGCGTACGACCTTACAGAAAATTTTTTAACGGTCAGTTTGCCGGATTACAGTGTCAGTATAGTGTGCGTCTTCGAGTAGCCAAACCTAGGTAATATATTTGAGCTACAAAGCACTAGCTTCTTTTTTTTTAATCTATTTTTTATAAACAAACAAAACATGCAAGATTCTAGAGACAAGTGCTGCTCGGCCGCCTGAGTGCCAGCTTAGCGTGTGCTACCTAGTTACCAAACCATCTGGCGTACTGGATGAAATTGGCACATCCAATTAGGCCGGCAGAGGGGAGAATATTTTTTAATGGCAATCCACAACATTAGTTTTCTTGAGAACTTTGCCGCCAAAGGGACTGAAGCAAACCCAGTTTCCTGAGCTAGTGATTCAAAACCTTCCGTTTCTTGTGGACGACGATCTTGAGTATCATCGTGAGATTCTCAAGATGGCATCTACAGCGACATGCGTGAGGCCCGTCGTACGAAGACTTCCCTCCTGGAAAGTCGAGCTCACACAAGAGCACCGGCACCGAATTAATCAATTAGACCAGAATCAAGACTCCCGTAGTTTAGAGAGTCCAACATTTTTCCGGAAAATGTACAGCCAGATGTGGTGAAGGTTAGGAACGACTGACGGCATCTCCTCAGAAATGTGTGGGATGGAGACCTCGGTGAATGTCCTTCCATAAACAAAAACGATAGCAATAACGCGCCATTCAAATGCTGCATGCGCAAGCGAAACCATGACCATAGGTGGTCCAGCCAATGTACAATTTGGAGAAATTTTTGGAGCAGAAAACAAGCTGTTCTGTGGCAATTTGTGAGCAGCTACATTTGTATTTTGCAGCACTTCTGCATCAGAAAATCTTGCATTTTGGATCAGTTCTACCAGGAAAAGCAAGTCCGTGGCATTTAGTGTTGCTTATTACTACTGCACAATCGGGAAATACTTCTTAATGGGAGAATATACAAAACGATACATATTGCTGCAGCCCTTTAACTTGTCTGCCCGCAGCAGGAATGCATAATATGTAGCAGATAGACTTCATTTGCCTGAGTTAATAGCATTTCATTGGCCAGTGATGGCTGTTTATTGCAGCACTACATAATAGAAAAGTGACTAGAAACGCTGAAACACTTGTCCTGTGTCAACAGCTTTATGCAGGCTTACATATTCAGAAAAGTGACTACTAGAAATGCAAGAAAACACTCTTGTCTTACCACAAAAAAAAAACTGCATCACTAGACATGTAAGAATATATTCAAAGGCTGAATAATTCTGCTCATGTGTCCGCATGCAGCACTACGTGACAGTAGCGATTTCTATTGAACTCTTACTCAATGAGAACACAAAAAATTCCGTTACTCCCGTTTGCGAATTCTTTTTTCCAGCTCGTCGAGTTCGGAAAGCACGGTAGCCAGGCTGGCATTTCCTTCAGCTAGGAACTATTGACCGCTTTGGACCTGCTCCATGCTCTCTTGAGTCAAGCCAGCAGAAATTGTCGCCTCTGCACACTAAAGGAACGAACGGCACGATGCGTACTTTTCACATAAGTCCCTTTGAAGGCGCTCCTTCGTAGCGGCATTGGGCTGAGTCTGCGGGCCTGCAGGTTTTGACACCTGCGAGTCTTTCTTCTTTTCTTCAAGTCTTTCTGCAAAGCATGTTGTAGATTTCTTCACACATCGGACCAACTTAGGTGTTGGAATACTTTTATAGCATCTCCGTTGCAGCTATGCAACAACGTCTTCACTTGGCGTAGTCCATTCAGACTCTCAATAGACGGAGAGGAACGGCACTTGAGCAGGCGCTTATTTACGCTGAACCCCCACTCACAATCCGCACTCCCTTGCGGGAGAGACAGGAGAGCTTCTGCGGGTTTTGCGAGCAAAGAGTACTTGTGCTCGCCAGCAGCTGATTTTCGTTGTAATACATTAGCCTCCTATCTCGCAATTTTTTCTCGCTCTGCGAATTCATTGCTGTTCACTGGGTTGCATCTAAGCATGTGTCATTCGTCAGTTAGTGAAGAAACTTGATTTACCCGTAGCACTTGTTCCAGTTGTGGAGCAAGATATCGCAGTCAGTGGGCTTCAGAGTCCGCGTTAGTGAAGTGCAAGCCGAGAACGCTTGCATGTCGCAGCAACTTGTTTTCAGTAGGTAGTTTTTGCAAAAGGTCTCGTGAGCAGGCTCTGCAGAAAGCACAAGCTCGAAGCCGGAAAGGCTTACTTTCAGAGATGTCCCAGGTCCGCATTGCATCGTCTGTATCCACGCCCAACGCCGGCTTTGTCTTGCAGGTTAATGTTATTCAGATTATCAACAGCCCTGTCCTAGTAGGCTTCATTGCGCTAGAAGCGGCTGAGAACTCTCTGAACTAATAACAACAATCCTGTATGAAGAATGTGAAAAAGTGGTTATTCCTTCTGACACAGCTTTTCGAAGCCGGTGAATAGCTCAGCATTGTTCTTCAAGAAAAGTACCTTAGCACGGAGCGACTTCTCTGAGAATGCTGCAGCCAGTTCGTTGTGAGGATCTTGCGTGGCTCGCCGCCGGCCAGAGTTGTTTGCTTTTTTACAGTAGACCTTAATGGCATCAAACCGCTCCTGGATACGGCATAGTGATTCTTGTAAAGTGAGCCCCCCTGTTCGACACATGTCGCAAGAACTCATGCGATAATATACCCAGGACTTGACTTTCCCTAAACAGCTCAAAGCGAACCGCAGAATTGAAGTAACAGTAAACGCTCCTCACAAATTCTACACCAGATCCAAAAGAATCTAAGCCCCTTGCGAAAATATTATGCACTTTGTGTAAACTGCAGTGACTAATATCAGCTGTTGTTGATGTCAGATACAGTTATAGTTTTCTTCTAACACTCTTCATACCGTGACATCTATCACTAAAGAAACGCTGAAGATGTGCTTGTTCAACTGCTGTGGCAGTTGAACAAGCGCATCCTTTACACATCCGAGAACGGCCTCAGCGGTGGCCCGTCCGAGATCATACTATTGGACATGTTCCACAGCAACATGCTGCTCTGCTTTAGGAAATATCTTTACAAGCACGTCCATTTCCTGCACACGCTGGTCAGGGTTTGGCGTTTCATGCACCATGATAGAATAGAAAACTCCCGTGTGGCATAGTTCATCCATCACTTTAGACTTGAAGTATGGCCCAAGCCCGTCCGACACAATGCGTTACAGCTTCGGCCTGCCACATTTGAATCCCTTGGCGACGCTGCTATCGGGAACATTTTCTGTAAATTTCTTTTGCGGTGTAGGATGCACTTGCTTTTAACAGATATGGCAAAAATCGCCTCTGCTTAGCAAACTATTTTGCAGAGAGGTGCTGATCGTTCCCGGTGAAACATTCAGAACCATTTGTACAAATTTAGGAGGCTGAATGTTTCGTTTTGCGTCT
>JALIZH010016653.1:0-17699 GCA_030522465.1 Rhipicephalus appendiculatus
ATCATTACTATTATTATTATTATTATTATTATCAAGAACGGTATCCCGGAGATCATTACACCCAGCTTCACTCCACGATAAATCCCTTCTCAGTGTGCAACGTCGATGCTTTCAAACATATAAGGTGCCAAAGCTACTAAGTACGTACCCCCTGGGGTGGCTCAGTGGCTTTGAGCGTTACGCGACTGAGCCGTTTGTAGTGGGTTAACAACCTGGCTCCCCGGGGGCAGCGCGCAATTGGAGGATGCCGCGCAAAAAACGCTCTACAAGAGTTTCCCAGCAGGCCTCCACTGCTGGGGCTGTAAATATTGTATGTAGTGTTGATCCGTTGTTTTAGTGTATTTTTATTATGTATTGTAGTGTATTTAATATGTATTGTAGTGTATTTAATTATGTATTGTAGTGTATTTAATATGTGTTGTTAAGTTTCTGTTTGAGGGTAGAGGTTGGGTCGGGAAAACAGAACAACTACATATATTGTATAAATAGGGGTACGGGATCTCTCTTTTTTTTTCCTGTTCTGTATCATCATTTGCTCATGAGTCTGTGAAAGCCGTGCATAACCCAGTTCCTTTTAAACAGTGCAGCTGCTGTGGATCGACATTTTCCCGTCCGGCGTCGTGCAGCAGCAGAGCCAGGTCACGCGACCAGGAGGGGGGGTGGGGGTGGGGGGTATAACAGCAGCTGCGCCACGAAGGAGCTCGCCAATCAGAGCGTGCGCCGGGGTTGGGGCAGTGCACTACGCACGACTCGAGCGGAAGCGGGACCTTACACTTGAGCGGCAGTGGCGACACCGAGCAGCAAGACCAGAGCATCGACTTCAGGAAGCGCAATTCGTGTCTCGATGAGGAGACTAAATGCCAGCTCAGGTAGCTAGATGGGCCGCATTGGCAACAGAAAACAGCAGAGGGGACACAGAACAGGAGGTAGGAAATCGCAGAACAAATCACATAATTAGATGAAATGGGCAGATAATCACCAGGGAAAAGCAGGCGAATAATTGCCCCGCAGCTCGCACAGCTCTCACTTTTGGCAGAACTAGCCTTTCCTTTGTTTTTTTGTTTTTTTTTTCACTATTTTTTTTTCAATATACCCTCTAGGGGATTTCGAATACGGTGAGAAAAGAATTGAGCCATTTACACGCTTTGAAAACCGAAGCGACAGCGTAAGGCCAGCGTTTTGTGTTAAGGCCTGACCACGTACGCGTCGCAGCGCGTCAGCGCGTGGCTTGTAGACTCGGCGACGCGCCTTCTTTCTACAGTGAAAGTGGGCGCGCAGTTTCGTGTAGCTGCTCGGCTTTTCCCTTCATAGCGAGGTGGCGTGGAGCTGCGTCTACACGCCACGCTCTGCAACGCGTACGTTTGGTCAGACCTTTAGACACAGGTCTATGGAAGAGAGTAGTGGAGTCGAAATGCCGGCGTGTTGCCTCTGTTTGTGACAAATATCGTAAGTCTCGTATTCGGGACGGCATCGGAGCATTTCGCTCAAGTCTACAATTCTCAAGACGCGTCATAGCTAGGCTGCCGCCAAACGGAAAGCGCTGGTGAACATCGTCTGCCGTTTCGATTAAGGTCTACTTGTTTCGTCTTTCTCTCCCCGTCATTTCTATAGAAAGAGATATGTTACCTCCCGTTGTTTGTTTCTCTCACAGCTTATTCTCGTGGCAGGACGCTTTTTTGGACGCCAAGCAGATGATCTCTATCATTTTTCCTACTACCGGAGTTTTATTCCCTATCTCATTTACCCACGATGTTCGTTACCTCAGCAACAATACTGCGCCCGTCTATCCTTCAGTCGTTACGAATCTTTCGTCTTTTTGTTCGCAATTAACTCATTCCCAGCTCGCTCTACACGTACGCACGAAGCGACAGCCACGCGAGGGAAGCCGATAACTACACAGCAGGAGCGCGAAGCTTGCGGGCAGGCATTGAACGCGGGTATAGGAGTCCTACCATTCAAAATGTCGCCTTTAAAGCAATCCCTCAATGAGATAACGTGATTGGCGCTGTGTTTATAATTTCCTGTTGTATCTTTAGTTATGCAACCACCACGACTAACATGGCGCCGTGTTGAATTCATATCGATAACTTTTTAGATGCTGTATCCAATGTATTACCCATCCTGCGATAGCCCAATATTGCTGCGTTGTGTCTAGGTAAACAAATAAACCGGAATGAGATTGCCCGAAACAGCGAAATTCAGAGATTTTTTATTGGCGAGTGTCTCCGACCCACGCAGCGCACCTTAATAGGCTGACGATCGCCTATCATCATCATTACTATTATTATTATTATTATTATTATTATCAAGAACGGTATCCCGGAGATCATTACACCCAGCTTCACTCCACGATAAATCCCTTCTCAGTGTGCAACGTCGATGCTTTCAAACATATAAGGTGCCAAAAGCTACTAAGTACGTACCCCCTGGGGTGGCTCAGTGGCTTGAGCGTTACGCGACTGAGCCGTTTGTAGTGGGTTAACAACCTGGCCCCGGGGGCAGCGCGCAATTGGAGGATGCCGCGCAAAAAAACGCTCTACAAGAGTTTCCCAGCAGGCCTCCACTGCTGGGCTGTAAATATTGTATGTAGTGTTGATCCGTTGTTTTAGTGTATTTATTATGTATTGTAGTGTATTTAATATGTATTGTAGTGTATTTAATATGTGTTGTTAAGTTTCTGTTTGAGGGTAGAGGTTGGGTCGGGAAAACAGAACGACAACTACATATATTGTATAAATAGGGGTACGGGATTTCTCTTTTTTTTTCCTGTTCTGTATCATCATTTGCTCATGAGACTATGAAAGCCGTGCATAACCCAGTTCCTTTTAAACAGTGCAGCTGTTGTGGATCGACATTTTCCCGTCCGGCGTCGTGCAGCAGCAGAGCCAGGTCACGCGACCAGGAGGGGGGTGGGGGTGGGGGGTATAACAGCAGCTGCGCCACGAAGGAGCTTGCCAATCAGAGCGTGCGCCGGGGGATGGGGCAGTGCACTACGCACGACTCGAGCGGGAAGCGGGACCTTACACTTGAGCGGCAGTGGCGACACCGAGCAGCAAGACCAGAGCATCGACTTCAGGAAGGGCAAATCGTGTCTCGAAGAGGAGACTAAATGCCAGCTCAGGTAGCTAGATGCGCCGCATTGGCAACAGAAAACAGCAGAGGGGTCACGGAACAGGAGGTAGGAAATCGCAGAACAAATCACATAATTAGATGAAATGGGCAGATAATCACCAGGGAAAAGCAGGCGAATAATTGCCCCGCAGCTCGCACAGCTCTCACTTTTGGCAGAACTAGCCTTTCCTTTGTTTTTTTTTGTTTTTTTTGCACTATTTTTTTTTCAATATACCCTCTAGGGGATTTCGAATACGGTGAGAAAAGAATTGAGCCATTTACAAGCTTTGAAAACCGAAGCGACAGCGTAAGGCCAGCGTTTTGTGTTTAGGCCTGACCACACGTACGCGTTGCAGCGCGTCAGCGCGTGGCTTGTAGACTCGGCGACGCGCCTTCTTTCTACTGTGAAAGTGGGCGCGCAGTTTCGTGTAGCTGCTCGGCTTTTCCCTTCATAGCGAGGTGGCGTGGAGCTGCGTCTACACGCCACGCTCTGCAACGCGTACGTTTGGTCAGACCTTTAGACACAGGTCTATGGAAGAGAGTAGTGGAGTCGAAATGCCGGCGTGTTGCCTCTGTTTGTGACAAATATCGTAAGTCTCGTATTCGGGACGGCATCGGAGCATTTCGCTCAAGTCTACAATTCTCAAGACGCGTCATAGCTAGGCTGCCGCCAAACGGAAAGCGCTGGTGAACATCGTCTGCCGTTTCGATTAAGGTCTACTTGTTTCGTCTTTCTCTCCCCGTCGTTTCTATAGAAAGAGATATGTTGTACCTCCCGTTCTTTGTTTCTCTCACAGCTTATTCTCGTGGCAGGACGCTTTTTTTGGACGCCAAGCAGATGATCTCTATCATTTTTCCTACTACCGGAGTTTTATTCCCTATCTCATGAACCCACGATGTTCGTTACCTCAGCAACAATACTGCGCCCGTCTATCCTTCAGTCGTTACGAATCTTTCGTCTTTTGTTCGCAATTATCTCATTCCCAGCTCGCTCTACCCGTACGCACGAAGCGACAGCCACGCGAGGGCAGCCGATAACTACACAGCAGGAGCGCGAAGCTTGCGGGCAGGCATTAAACGCGGGTATAGGAGTCCTACCATTCAAAATGTCGCCTTTAAAGCAATCCCTCAATGAGATAACGTGATTGGCGCTTTGTTTATAATTTCCTGTTGTATCTTTAGTTATGCAACCACCACGACTAACATGGACGCCGTGTTGAATTCATATCGATAACTTTTTAGATGCTGTATTAAATGTATTACCCATCCTGCGATAGCCCAATATTGCTGCGTTGTGTCTAGGTAAACAAATAAACCGGAATGAGATTGCCCGAAACAGCGAAATTCAGAGATTTTTTATTGGTGAGTGTCTCCGACCCACGCAGTGCACCTTAATAGGCTGACGATCGTCTATCATCATCATTACTACTATTATTATTATTATTATTATCAACAACAGCATCCCGGAGATCATTACACCCAGCTTCACTCCACGATAAATCCCTTCTCAGTGTGCAACGTCGATGCTTTCAAACATATAAGGTGCCAAAAGCTACTAAGTACGTACCCCCTGGGGTGGCTCAGTGGCTTGAGCGTTACGCGACTGAGCCTGTTTGTAGTGGGTTAACAACCTGGCCCCGGGGGCAGCGCGCAATTGGAGGATGCCGCGCAAAAAACGCTCTACAAGAGTTTCCCAGCAGGCCTCCACTGCTGGGCTGTAAATATTGTATATAGTGTTGATCCGTTGTTTTAGTGTATTTATTATGTATTGTAGTGTATTTATTATGTATTGTAGTGTATTTATTATGTGTTGTTAAGTTTCTGTTTGAGGGTAGAGGTTGGGTCGGGAAAACAGAACGACAACTACATATATTGTATAAATAGGGGTACGGGATCTCTCTTTTTTTTTCCTGTTCTGTATCATCATTTGCTCATGAGACTGTGAAAGCCGTGCATAACCCAGTTCCTTTTAAACAGTGCAGCTGTTGTGGATCGACATTTTCCCATCCGGCGTCGTGCAGCAGCAGAGCCAGGTCACGCGACCAGGAGGGGGGTGGGGGTGGGGGGTATAACAGCAGCTGCGCCACGAAGGAGCTCGCCAATCAGAGCGTGCGCCGGGGGATGGGGCAGTACACTACGCACGACTCGAGCGGAAGCGGGACCTTACACTTGAGCGGCAGTGGCGACACCGAGCAGCAAGACCAGAGCATCGACTTCAGGAAGCGCAATTCGTGTCTCGAAGAGGAGACTAAACGCCAGCTCAGGTAGCTAGATGCGCCGCATTGGCAACAGAAAACAGCAGAGGGGTGTGGGAATCGAGCGCGCCCTCCACCCTGGCGCCTCATTCCCCGGCTAGCGCGTGTGCCGGTCCGCGTGTCCCGGGGGTTGGAACCCATCGGCGAGATGGCGGCCATGGCTTCGGCGCCAGGCCTTTTTGTCTAGCGCAGGCCATGCGTCCCGGCACGCTCGGACACGTGACTCCGGCACACGCTACGCTAGCGCACGTCACGGTGCTATGCCGACTCTTATTGGCCGCCCGTGATAGCCCCCCCTCTCCCATGAGCTGGCGAGCTCGCTCCCGCCTGCGCTCGCTCGCGGCGATAGCGGGGCAGATGCTCACAGGCCTACACGAGAGGTAGACGCACTGCCTTAGCAGGCGGCTTCTCGTACGTGCGCTCGGCTGCTGCCCTTTGTGTGATAGCCGTAGCGCCTGCCGGCAAGCGTTCACTCGGTCGGTTTTGCGGAGTTACCCTTACGGCCCGCAATCCCGTGATTGTCGCACTGTGCTGTATCTTGGGTTAATAAACCCGTGTTTGTTGACGACCTGCCTCGAGTGCCATCTCTGCGCCGTGTCGGAGAGTCGACGAACCCGGCCGTAGCGTCTTTGTGCGCAACGGCAGTGGAGAGCGTCGCGTCCCTTCCCGGTCGCTTCGTAGGGTAAGCTTGTGTAGCAAACCTATCTCCACATAACTGGCGCCCAACTTGGTTTCGGCATGGCTTCAGAGCAGACCCCCTCGAGGCGCTCGTTCCTGCTCGATCCCGTGGCGACGGACTTGATCTCGTTCGATGCGGACGAACCCGACAGCACGAGATATGGCTGCCTCGACGGCCCTCTGCTTTCGGTCACCGGGAGAGATCCCTTCTTTGGGGCCCCCCTATGGTGATACTGACCGCTCGAACGCGGACTACAGTCCCAGCCAAGCCAGTTGTGGGCTTTCTCAGCTGTTTGAGACGCACGCGGAGCACGCGCTTACGGGCCCCTCCAGTGCGTCGTCTCCGCTCGCTGGCCTTCCCTTGTCAGCAGCGCAGTTGACGGCCCAACCCGCCACACCCGAGCCTTTGTTCGTAGGCCACTTAGGTGTCGGCATGCACGCGCTCACTGACCCACCTTGGTCAGGGGCGCAAAGGGTTGACAATGTTGTCCGCGAGCCAGCTCGCTTTACCGACAACGTCGCCGCGTTTGCCGACGCTCGCATGTCTCAGACTCGCGTAGGCGGCACTTTCGACGGACGTGAGCCACCGAGCTCCGCCGTCGATCCGTTTGCCTATCGCGTGAGGCCTCATGCACCCGTCGGTGCGGCAACAACCCCACCCTCCTCCATGCCGTTTACGGGCCCTTTTCGGTCTGGCGTGCATGCCGGAGAACAGGCGCGCGACCCTGTCACGGCAGCGCCGGCGTCGGAGCAATCGCCGCTGCACGCAACTGCGGCGCAGCTCCTAAACGTCCTGTTGGAAGCGGCGCGCTCGCAGCCTTGTGCTTTAAAGGGAGACCCCGAGTCCCCTCAGCCAAGCACGCCGAGTAGCCTAAGGGTACCTCTGCCTGAGTACAGCGGTTATTCGGACCGCATGAGTGCCACTGGAGTACCTCGAGGCGCTGCACCGCTATCAGCAGGCCATGCGGCTGAACGACAGCGTAATGCTAGGCAGTGTGTTGCCAGTAGCACTGACAGCCCAAGCGGCACGGTGGTACCTACTCGTCGGCCACCAAGCTCGTTCGATGGAGGAGTTTAGTGCGCTATTCCGTAGCGAATTCCTTCCGCCTGACTATGAGCGCCGCATGCGTCGCGAGCTAGAGCTTCGAACGCAACATCCCGACGAATCTCTTCTCGAGTACGTCCGGGCTTTGCAGGAGCTCTACCTCCTTGCCGACCCTACGGCATCAGACGCTGAGAAGGTGGAGCGAGCCATTCGCCAGGCTCATCCAACCTTCGCCGCTTACCTTCGGAGCGCCCGTTATCGTAACCTGAACGAGCTGGCCTCCGATGCGAAGCGTATTCAGGGCGACATACTGGCGGCGAGAGCCTACCGCCCGCCGCCACCGCCGTCCGCTTCTCTCGAGCCTCGTTGTGCGTGGGCTGGTGGCGACTTGTCACCCCGTGGTCCCCTGAGTCACGAGGCGGCCTCGGCCGCGAGAGAACAACGAGACGCGCCCGCTGTGTCGGACCGCGCTCTCGACCCGTACTCGTACGCCCGGGCGTGCCCCTTTGCCCTGCAGGGCGAACGAGAACGGGACCCCCCGTGCCCCAATGCACGAGGGGAGATCCGATCGCGGAGGCCCCCACTGCGGCTAGCGAACGGAGAACTCCCGGCTCTCATGAATCGCCAAAATCCCCCCACTGATGGCGGAAAAGGCGTCGTCTGCTATCGTTGCCATGAGCGCGGCCACACCGCGCGAACATGCAACGCGCCCCAACCGACGCAAGGGCCTGCTCGCCCGTCGGGAAACGGGGACGAGCCGTCGGTGAGCTCCCCCTCGCCGGCGGCTACAGCAGTACAAGAGCACGGGGGTGTAACCCAACCTCTGGCACCGATGGCGTGTCGCGCTGGACATGACTTTCCAGCCACGCCGGCGCCGTTCATCGCCCTTACGATCGCTGGTCGAGAGTTTGCGGCGTTGCTGGATAGCGGGGCTTCGATCTCGCTGTTCGGCGAAGAGGTTTTGGCTCATTTGCGCGACCGCTCTGTCCGCATTCGAGCTTGCGACACTGCCTTCCATCTCGCCAGCGGTACCGCTACTTCGTGCGGCGCTGCGCGGTTGGTTGTGCGCTGGGAGAATCGCGCGCGCCGTCAGCGCTTTGTGCATCTCCCCGGTCTTTCCGTGCCTGTGATTCTCGGTCGCGACTTTCTCGCGCGCACGGGTATCGTGATTGACGTCGCAAGCGGAGGCTACAGAGACGGCCCTTCCGGCGCTCTACGGCCATTCGCTGCACCTCCCGTGGTCACGGCTGCCCGTAAGTCGCCGGATGTAACGAGAGAGCAGGAGGAGAGGAGACAAAGCGTAGCCCCCTCGGCTCGTGTCCCTCACTCCGACGCCAAGACTGGCCCTTTGGTCGGCGCGGCGGAAAACGGTTCGCGCCTACCGCTTTCTCTCGAGCATAGCGCTACCGCGGTGAACGAGATCCCGGCTACGCCGGTGACCACCACGGTAAGCAGCAGCTCGGATCCCTCGCTGCCGCCTTTGCGTGACAGCTTGTCGAAACGTGAGAAGGCGCGCCTGTCGTCGCTGCTGAGTCGTTTCAGTGACATGTTCACTGAACGACCGGGTTGCACCTCTCTTGTGAGGCACCGGATTGACACAGGCGATGCACAACCGTGGAAATGCAATCCTCGCCCCGTCAGTGCGGCCAAGAGGAAAGCTATTAACCAGGCATTGGATGAGTTGATTGAGACCGGAGTTGTCCAACGCTCAAACAGTCCCTGGGGTTCACCGGTGGTAATGGTCCCCAAAAAAGACGGCTCCTATCGTCTCTGTGTGGACTACCGCCGGCTGAACGAGGTCACGAGGAAGGATGCTTATCCTATGCCTAACGTGGACTCAATCGTGGCTGCTCTAGGCGGTGCCTGCTACTTCAGCACCTTGGATGCCAGCCGCGGTTACCTGCAGGTTCAGATGGAGCCGGCTGACGCGGAGAAAACTGCGTTCACCTCTCACAGAGGCCTGTACGAGTTTACCCGCATGCCGTTTGGCTGTTCTGGAGCTGCAGCTACGTTCCAGAGACTGATTGACCGCATTCTTGGGGATGCTAAATGGCAATTCGCCATGGCATACCTCGATGACATCGTCATCTTCTCTCGAACGTTCGAGGAGCACCTCCACCACTTGGAGGAAGTCCTCGAGAGGTTGCGTGCCGCCGGGTTGACTCTGAACCCGAAGAAAGCTCAAATAGCTGAGACTCGCATTTCACTATTGGGCTTTACCATCGAGAGCGGTCGCGTTCTGCCGTGTGAGGAGAAGGTACGAGCCATTGTGGAGTACCCGACGCCGGCGAACATTCAGGGCCTGAGGCGCTTTTTGGGCATGGTGAACTACTACAGACAGTTCATCCCAAACTGCGCGGACCTCCAAGCGCCCTTGACCGCTTTGTTGAAAAAGTCGGCACGATGGAGCTGGGGCCCAGAGCAAGAGCGAGCCTTTAAGGCGCTCTCCGAAGCTCTAGTGGCCACAGCCGATCTGAAGCTGCCCGACCTCAACAGGGAGTTCGTTGTCCAGGCGGACGCGAGCGACCTGGGTCTCGGGGCGGTGCTGCTTCAGGAGCACGACGGCGTCCTCCGGCCAGTCGCCTTTGCGAGCCGGTCACTTAACGCCGCCGAGCGCAACTACAGCGTGACTGAAAGGGAATGTCTCGCTATAGTTTTTGCTCTCCGGAAGTTCGACTGCTACGTCGACGGGGTGCCATTCGTGGTGGAAACGGACCACATGGCACTCACCTGGCTTAAGCGCTTGCGCGAGCCCTCGGGCCGCCTCGCGCGCTGGGCGTTGACATTGCAGCGGTACAACTTCGTTGTACGCTACCGGAAAAGGGAGTTCAAACGTCGTGGCTGACGCCTTGTCGCGTGCCCCCGTTTTGGTGTCTGACACTGGTGTCCGCCACTCCCGAGAGCAGTCGCACCTAGTAGACTCCGGGGCCTCTGGCTCCAATGGGTCGAAAGGCGCGAACCCCGACGGCGAAGTGACTTTCGAGTCGACCGCCTCGGGTGAGGACGCATACCTGGTAGACCCTTTCACGTCCGACGGTATCGTCTTCAGCAGAGAGGACCTACTCAAGGCACAGCAGGACGATCCGTTTTGTCAGCAAATTGTTGACGGGCTCAATGAGCTGAGCTCCCAAGAGGAGCGTGGCGGTCAACCCGCCGGGCGCAAACGGACAGCTGGTATTGCTGTCGGCGCCGAGTGCCGGACGCAGACTGGTATTGCTGCGGGCACGTTGGACTCGTATCTGCTTGATGCTGATGGTGTTCTCCTGCGCTACGTCCCATCGGAAGAAGCTCCCCAGGAGTCTTTCAAGGTGGTGATACCCCGCAGTCTAAGGAAAGCCACCCTCGGCTATTTCCACGACTCGCGGTTGGCCGGACATGCGAGTGGTCTTAAGACTTTTCAAAAGTTGTGCCGCTCTGCTACCTGGCCTGGCATGAAGCGTGATGCCCTTCACTACGCCCGCTCATGCCGCGTGTGCCAATCCGTGAAGCCTCGTGGGGGCAAGCCTCCCGGGCTCATGCAGCCGATCGACAGCCAAGAACCCTGGCGAGTCGCGGCCTGTGACATTATGGGACCCTTCCCAAGAAGCCGGAGAGGCCATGTTTTTCTCCTGGCAGTCACAGATCACTTCACGAAGTGGGTCGAGTTGTTTCCCCTTCGGAAGTTAACGGCACGCGCAATCTGGGACAAGTTGACCGAGGTCTTTACCCGCTTTGGCTTTCCGGCGGAGTTGATCACGGACAATGCGTCCTATTTCACGGCCAAGGTGTTTGTGGATGCGTGTGCTGCCTTTGGCATTCAAGCACCGCAAAACAACCACGTATCACCCACAGGCCAACCCGACTGAGCGGATAAACCGGAACCTCAAGCCCTTGCTGACAGCCTTTGCGCAGCAACACAGGGATTGGGATGCCTGTCTTAACGAGATAGGCTTCTCCTTGCGGTCCACGGTGAACCGTTCGACAGGGTACACGCCCGCTTTCCTCAACTTCGGGAGAGAGCTGCCTAACCCCATGGACCGCGTTCTGCGGGGCGGCAGCGGGGCGTGCGCCGCGAAAGCCGGCCCGTCTGGCTACGCGGCGGAACTGCGCTCACGGATGGACGCAGCCCTCGACCTGGCGCGTTCCAACCTGGACAAAAGCGCGAGCTGGACAGAAGGCTCAGTACGACCGGTCGCATCGGGACGTGCACTACGATGTCGACGATCTCGTCCTCAGACGCAACCACGTCTTGAGTGACGCCGCCAAAGGCATCTCGGCCTCCCTGTCGGCCAAGTGGTTGGGCCCATACCGAGTGCAGACCAAAGTGTCGCCTCTGGTGTACAAGCTGGCTGACTCCCAAGGGAGACAAGTCGGCGGTCCAGTTAACGTCTCCGACCTCAAACCTTTCGTTGCCCGCAGCAACGACTTGGGAGGGGGGGAGGCGGTCACCGAACCGCAGGAAAACCGTGAAAAGGCTGGCCCCAAGCCACGCCACCGGTACAACCTGCGGAAACGCACCTAGGCTGACTTTTTCTCCCTCTTGGCATGTAGCGGGACCTAATTCCCCTCCATGCAAGCGAACGGAGATATACAGCTGCGGCGCAAGGGCACACCCGAGGTACGAGTCCCCTGCGATCCGGTATAACCTCGGGTGTCGATCCCCCCTACAAGCGACAACGGGACTTCCTTCCCGGTCGGCTCACTAAGCGGGAGAAACAGGGTTTGAAACCGGGCCGCGCAAGGCAAGACCTCTCCGGTGATTGCCCCTTCTGCGGCTCCGGGCCCCCCTGGGAACGCTTACTACGACGCAGAAGTAACGGTTAGGTAGCGAGCTTTCTCGCCGCAAATTCCGTTACATGCTGCGCGCGGAGTTTCCACCCTGCCCCCCAACCCTACCGGTTGATCGAGAAAGAAGGGTCCTTTCCCCCCTGCGGACACCCTCTCTCACAGGGTACCCTCCGCTGCCTCCGCGCTATCGTCGGGGAGGAGGAGAGCGTGCGCCCTTATTGGCGCAATGCAACCATCAATCCGACGCTATTGGCTCTCCTTATTGGGCCAGCTCGTGGCCGCGCTTTCAGTTATGCTTTTGCCTTCCCCGTCACCTAATCGTCACCCCGCTGCTTCCGCTGTTGCATTTCTTTGTGTCCGTCTTGGGATTTCCTGTGTGTGCAGTGTGTGCAGTGCCGCGTCCCACCTTGTGTCCGGAGGGTTAGGCGCGACTGTCATGTCTTCTATCAAGCTAAAGCATCGCCCCAAGAACAAAATCCCCGGGAAGCCCCCCGGTGCCTCCGTCGGCCCCGCTTCCATCCGCTCCGACATCGACTTCCACGCCGTCGGCTCGCCCGTCTCCGGCCGCCCCCAAGAAGCCGCTGCCGCGGCGGGAGGTCACGACATGGACTTTCCAACAAGGCATCGAGGCCCCGGTCGCCTTCGTGTCCACCCGCCGCTGGTCCAAGCAACGAAAGGTTTGGGCAGGCATGGATCCTGGGACCATCCCGTGGCCTTTCCGTGGCCGAACCCTCGCGGAGCAGGCCCACGCTTCGGAGGGCGCTGTTATGCCGCCCGACCCCGCAGCCAAGTACTGCGACGGCTGCGGTGTCCTGGTCGTTCACGAGCCTACACACCTGCGCTCGCGGGTGCACCGGTTGAAGGCCGGGGGGCCCCTCCGGTGCCGTCTAACCCGGAGTCCCGGTCTTCGCCTCCTGGCCCGTCTCAGCCCGCCTTGCCGGCCTGCTCCGTCCAGGCGGTCGTGGCAGCGCTCGCCGCGGACCCGACGTTCACGGCGGCCATCGCCGCTGCGGTGTCCGCCTCCTTTCCGCGCCCCCAGGTCGACGGTGTGGGGCCCTCCAGCGACGAAGCTCTTCGCCTCGACAACCGTTCCCCGGACATGGACCTTAGTTTCCTCGAGTAAATTAAAGGTGACGGCGGATTAGGCGATGTTGGCGTTTTTTTTCTGGGCGGCCTCGGTCTTAGGGGGGGGGGAATGTGGGAATCGAGCGCGCCCTCCACCCTGGCGCCTCATTCCCCGGCTAGCGCGTGTGCCGGTCCGCGTGTCCCGGGGGTTGGAACCCATCGGCGAGATGGCGGCCATGGCTTCGGCGCCAGGCCTTTTTGTCTAGCGCAGGCCATGCGTCGGCTGCTCGCCGGCCGGCACGCTCGGACACGTGACTCCGGCACACGCTACGCTAGCGCACGTCACGGTGCTATGCCGACTCTTATTGGCCGCCCGTGATAGCCCCCCCTCTCCCATGAGCTGGCGAGCTCGCTCCCGCCTGCGCTCGCTCGCGGCGATAGCGGGGCAGATGCTCACAGGCCTACACGAGAGGTAGACGCACTGCCTTAGCAGGCGGCTTCTCGTACGTGCGCTCGGCTGCTGCCCTTTGTGTGATAGCCGTAGCGCCTGCCGGCAAGCGTTCACTCGGTCGGTTTTGCGGAGTTACCCTTAACGGCCCGCAATCCCGTGATTGTCGCACTGTGCTGTATCTTGGGTTAATAAACCCGTGTTTGTTGACGACCTGCCTCGAGTGCCATCTCTGCGCCGTGTCGGAGAGTCGACGAACCCTGGCCGTAGCGTCTTTGTGCGCAACGGCAGTGGAGAGCGTCGCGTCCCTTCCCGGTCGCTTCGTAGGGTAAGCTTGTGTAGCAAACCTATCTCCACAGGGGACACGGAACAGGAGGTAGGAAATCGCAGAACAAATCACATAATTAGATGAAATGGGCAGATAATCACCAGGGAAAAGCAGGCGAATAATTGCCCCGCAGCTCGCACAGCTCTCACTTTTGGCAGAACTAGCCTTTCCTTTGTTTTTTTTTTTTTGCACTATTTTTTGTTTCAATATACCATCTCGGGGATTTCGAATACGGTGAGAAAAGCATTGAGCAATTTACACGCTTTGAAAACCGAAGCGACAGCGTAAGGCCAGCGTTTTGTGTTAAGGCCTGACCACACGTACGCGTTGCAGCGCGTCAGCGCGTGGCTTGTAGACTCGGCGACGCGCCTTCTTTCTACTGTGAAAGTGGGCGCGCAGTTTCGTGTAGCTGCTCGGCTTTTCCCTTCATAGCGAGGTGGCGTGGAGCTGCGTCTACACGCCACGCTCTGCAACGCGTACGTTTGGTCAGACCTTTAGACACAGGTCTATGGAAGAGAGTAGTGGAGTCGAAATGCCGGCGTGTTGCCTCTGTTTGTGACAAATATCGTAAGTCTCGTATTCGGGACGGCATCGGAGCATTTCGCTCAAGTCTACAATTCTCAAGACGCGTCATAGCTAGGCTGCCGCCAAACGGAAAGCGCTGGTGAAAATCGTCTGCCGTTTCGATTAAGGTCTACTTGTTTCGTCTTTCTCTCCCCGTCATTTCTATAGAAAGAGATATGTTACCTCCCGTTGTTTGTTTCTCTCACAGCTTATTCTCGTGGCAGGACGCTTTTTTGGACGCCAAGCAGATGATCTCTATCATTTTTCCTACTACCGGAGTTTTATTCCCTATCTCATGAACCCACGATGTTCGTTACCTCAGCAACAATACTGCGCCCGTCTATCCTTCAGTCGTTACGAATCTTTCGTCTTTTGTTCGCAATAACTCATTCCCAGCTCGCTCTACCCGTACGCACGAAGCGACAGCCACGCGAGGGCAGCCGATAACTACACAGCAGGAGCGCGAAGCTTGCGGGCAGGCATTAAACGCGGGTATAGGAGTCCTACCATTCAAAATGTCGCCTTAAAGCAATCCCTCAATGAGATAACGTGATTGGCGCTGTGTTTATAATTTCCTGTTGTATCCTTAGTTATGCAACCACCACGACTAACATGGCGCCGTGTTGAATTCATATCGATAACTTTTTAGATGCTGTATCCAATGTATTACCCATCCTGCGATAGCCCAATATTGCTGCGTTGTGTCTAGGTAAACAATTAAACCGGAAAGAGATTGCCCGAAACAGCGAAATTCAGAGATTTTTTATTGGTGAGTGTCTCCGACCCACGCAGTGCACCTTAATAGGCAGACGATCGTCTATCATCATCATTACTACTATTATTATTATTATTTTCAACAACAGCATCCCGGAGATCATTACACCCAGCTTCACTCAACGATAAATCCCTTCTCAGTGTGCAACGTCTATGCTTTCAAACATATAAGGTGCCAAAAGCTACTAAGTACGTACCCCCTGGGGTGGCTCAGTGGCTTGAGCGTTACGCGACTGAGCCGTTTGTAGTGGGTTAACAACCTGGCCCCGGGTGCAGCGCGCAATTGGAGGATGCCGCGCAGAAAACGCTCTACAAGAGTTTCCCAGCAGGCCTCCACTGCTGGGCTGTAAATATTGTATATAGTGTTGATCCGTTGTTTTAGTGTATTTAATATGTATTGTAGTCTATTTAATATGTTTTGTTAAGTTTCTGTTTGAGGGTAGAGGTTGGGTCGGGAAAACAGAACGACAACTACATATATTGTATAAATAGGGGTACGGGATCTCTCTTTTTTTTCCTGTTCTGTATCATCATTTGCTCATGAGACTGTGAAAGCCGTGCATAACCCAGTTCCTTTTAAACAGTGCAGCAGTTGTGGATCGACATTTTCCCGTCCGCCGTCGTGCAGCAGCAGAGCCTGGTCCCGCGACCAGGAGGGGGGGTGGGGGTATAACAGCAGCTGCGCCTCGAAGGAGCTCGCCAATCAGAGCGTGCGCCGGGGGATGGGGCAGTGCACTACGCACGACTCGAGCGGAAGCGGCACCTTACACTTGAGCGGCAGTGGCGACACCGAGCAGCAAGACCAGAGCATCGACTTCAGGAAGCGCAATTCGTGTCTCGAAGAGGAGACTAAATGCCAGCTCAGGTAGCTAGATGCGCCGCATTGGCAACAGAAAACAGCAGAGGGGACACGGAACAGGAGGTAGGAAATCGCAGAACAAATCACATAATTAGATGAAATGGGCAGATAATCACCAGGGAAAAGGAGGCGAATAATTTCCCCGCAGCTCGCACAGCTCTCACTTTTGGCAGAACTAGCCTTTCCTTTGTTTTTTTTTTTGCACTATTTTTTATTCAATATACCCTCTAGGGGATTTCGAATACGGTGAGAAAAGAATTGAGCCGTTTACACGCTTTGAAAACCGAAGCGACAGGGTAAGGCCAGCGTTTTGTGTTAAGGCCTGACCACACGTACGCGTTGCAGCGCGTCAGCGCGTGGCTTGTAGACTCGGCGACGCGCCTTCTTTCTACTGTGAAAGTGGGCGCGCAGTTTCGTGTAGCTGCTCGGCTTTTCCCTTCATAGCGAGGTGGCGTGGAGCTGCGTCTACACGCCACGCTCTGCAACGCGTACGTTTGGTCAGACCTTTAGACACAGGTCTATGGAAGAGAGTAGTGGAGTCGAAATGCCGGCGTGTTGCCTCTGTTTGTGACAAATATCGTAAGTCTCGTATTCGGGACGGCATCGGAGCATTTCGCTCAAGTCTACAATTCTCAAGACGCGTCATAGCTAGGCTGCCGCCAAACGGAAAGCGCTGGTGAACATCGTCTGCCGTTTCGATTAAGGTCTACTTGTTTCGTCTTTCTCTCCCCGTCATTTCTATAGAAAGAGATATGTTGTACCTCCCGTTGTTTGTTTCTCTCACAGCTTATTCTCGTGGCAGGACGCTTTTTTGGACGCCAAGCAGATGATCTCTATCATTTTTCCTACTACCGGAGTTTTATTCCCTATCTCATGAACCCACGATGTTCGTTACCTCAGCAACAATACTGCGCCCGTCTATCCTTCAGTCGTTACGAATCTTTCGTCTTTTGTTCGCAATTAACTCATTCCCAGCTCGCTCTACCCGTACGCACGAAGCGACAGCCACGCGAGGGCAGCCGATAACTACACAGCAGGAGCGCGAAGCTTGCGGGCAGGTCATTAAACGCGGGTATAGGAGTCCTACCATTCAAAATGTCGCCTTTAAAGCAATCCCTCAATGAGATAACGTGATTGGCGCTGTGTTTATAATTTCCTGTTGTATCCTTTAGTTATGCAACCACCACGACTAACATGGCGCCGTGTTGAATTCATATCGATAACTTTTTAGATGCTGTATCCAATGTATTACCCATCCTGCGATAGCCCAATATTGCTGCGTTGTGTCTAGGTAAACAATTAAACCGGAAAGAGATTGCCCGAAACAGCGAAATTCAGAGATTTTTTATTGGTGAGTGTCTCCGACCCACGCAGTGCACCTTAATAGGCAGACGATCGTCTATCATCATCATCATTACTACTATTATTATTATTATTTTCAACAACAGCATCCCGGAGATCATTACACCCAGCTTCACTCCAACGATAAATCCCTTCTCAGTGTGCAACGTCTATGCTTTCAAACATATAAGGTGCCAAAAGCTACTAAGTACGTACCCCCCTGGGGTGGCTCAGTGGCTTGAGCGTTACGCGACTGAGCCGTTTGTAGTGGGTTAACAACCTGGCCCCGGGGGTGCAGCGCGCAATTGGAGGATGCCGCGCAGAAAAACGCTCTACAAGAGTTTCCCAGCAGGCCTCCACTGCTGGGCTGTAAATATTGTATATAGTGTTGATCCGTTGTTTTAGTGTATTTAATATGTATTGTAGTCTATTTAATATGTTTTGTTAAGTTTCTGTTTGAGGGT
>JALIZH010016654.1:0-15380 GCA_030522465.1 Rhipicephalus appendiculatus
TACAATTTTTGCACCATATCCACCTCCCGAAACCTTGCCAAAATCTTCCATACAGTTAAACCTGGATATAACGAAATTGACAAATTCCCGAAAAAATTCGTTACAAACAGGTTTTCGTTATATCCAGTTTCAGCACGAAAATTCGAAAAGGAAACGCACAAATTAAACAAAAGGGGAACTGAAGGCAGAGCTAACCCAAAACACTTATTGAGCAGTAAAAAACTGCGTTGTTATTGCGATAGCAATTATATAGACACTCTCGACGGGTTTTTGCCGTCGCCGCCATGTTCCGTATAAAGTCCAAATTGATAGCAAGCCCCCGCGCATCGTAAATTTTACGCATGGGTAAAAGCGCGTGAGTGGGGGCCCATCTCTATCGCCCCGAGGCCGCATGCGATAAGATCCCACCGCGTATTAGACCTGCCGTCGAATGCTCAAGCAAAGAGGAAACACCCCGCCCGTCTTGAGCGAAAGACGCGGAGCCAAAGACGCGGAGGGGTCGGGGATCACTCGAGGAGTAACAGTGAACTTTGATTTTAACGATCGCAGGCACGCACGCTATCTCGGCAAGCATCAGCGCTCGGCCCGTATACCTTTCCACGTGCTGCGCTCTCAACGCGAAGAGACTGTCAGAAGAGCACTTCTGCCTGGAGCGGCCGTATTTTCTTACACCAGCGTTTTGTAGGGTTACGCGATATCGGATCCAAAAGAGTAGGTAGCCAACCTTACTTCGTATAACATTACAATTTATTGCTTTCGCATTCATTGCATCGTATTCAACGCGCCATCGTGTTGAATGCAAGTCGACCTCCGAACCTAATCGCGAGTGCCGATTAGGTTCGGAGGTCGACTCGTCGCGCGCTTTGCGGTCTTGCGCCGCGCCGCGCCGCGAGTGTCTAGCGAACTCGCGGCGCGGCGCATGACTGCAAAGCGCGCGACGAGTCGACCTCCGAAGATCCGTCGTCACCGCGGTCTCGGACAGTTTACACCAGCGCCTAATCTGACATCTCGGTAGTGACGACACGGTTGTCCGCTTTAAAAAAGCGCGAAGCTGAACGTCGTCGGGGGCCACTCCATGCGCGCGCCGCGCAGTAAAACCACCATGCACGCGTGCACGGCGTCGAAAACGAAGAGCGAACGACATGTATACCGCAGAATACTATTAGGAAAAGCGCTCTTCCATATGCTCCGTGGCCTCGCATATGCGACGCGAACTTATGCCTCACATATGCGACACGGAGCAAGATTTTTTTTTTATGTGTCACTCTAACGAAGTGCAGTTCAGAGACTTCTGCAGCAATCGAAGAGTGGCGCTGCCAACGCTAGTCGTTTGCTTTTTCTTTTTGTTGGTTTGAAGGGAGGGGGAGGGCACATGCGCGCATTCGCTCGCGGCGGCAAGAACAGCGGCAACGCCGGCTCGAGGGGCGCCGGCCCGCCTGCGCGCCTCGCAGTCACCGGGGCTCCGAGCGCGCCGTGCGCGACGCCGCCGATCGCGCTTCGTCGGCGGCGAGGCAACTGCGGAAGATGCATGCTCGTGCCAAAATCCGGGGCAAAATCCGGGGCAAAATTTTTAGGTTGTCGGTGGCGAAAATTCGTTATATCAAGGGTGTTTCCCGCTGCCACTTCGTTACATAGAGGTCGCAAATACATGTGTTTCTATGGAGTAATGGCGGGGAATAGAAAAACTTCGTTATATCGAGGAATTCGTTATATGGAGGTTCGTTATATCCAGGTTTAACTGTATTTGTATTTTTCCCTTGCGAAATTGCACTATGTATGGTATTAATACCTGAGTAATCAATACTTATTCTACGAGAGGTATATTTTGCATTAAAAATAATTTCAGACCACTGAAGCTTCCAAATCTTACGAGAAAAAAACTCACGAAATTGGGAAAATCATTTTGGTTCATATTGAGATGAAATTTACACCATGAGGTGCACCTATTAAAAATCACCTTTATCACTCATTCGAAAGCAAATGAATAGTTCTTATCTGGCAAGCTTTATCATTACATTTTTTGTTTCAAGGAAGAAAATTTTTTAAGTTCCCCACTGATGGTAATGTGCAAACTTCAATGTACAAACTTCAATGAGGAAAGTTTCGTACGAAGAAACAGAAAGGCAGCCGTCAACGGGGAAATAAAAAAATTAGCGGCTAGAGTGCCCACATTTTTGTAGTGCAGCTGTAGGAAAAACATATATACAACTTGGTAAATCACATAGAACACTGCATTCGCTCACATCTGACCCAAACCTTCAACAACAAACCGCAGAAAAATTTAAAGAAAAGAAAGATCTCCACATATTGCCATGAAGCCGCCTCCCTAGCGTTAATGTGAGGCAATGCCGTGAGGCTAACTTGTGCATTTAATTTCATGCACAATCCACACCGAATTTTTTCTCTATATTTCGTGTGGATCATAAGTAAGAAAAATACATTAGGTACGAACTATATTCACTGAGAAAACAGAACAAACTATAACTCAAGTGTGCGGTAGAAAGTGCTTGCTAAACATGCAGTTTCTGCCACAACGCTTGAAATCTGAAAAAAGAAAGAGGGGGGGGGGAGGTTGAAGAGACAGTAGTTGGTATTTGGCACTCCTCTGTCTCTTCCTACTTTTTTTTGCTCTGTTTTTCTTATCTTTGTTTTTTTTTTAGGCTTTTCACCAGCAACTGCACGTTTAGGAAGCTCTGATGGGGCCCAAGTTTCAAGAAATTTCACTGAGCCAATGTCTTTAAAATACGAAAAATACACTTTGAAATCTGTGACACCACGCACAGAGGTTTCGGTGCGAAATTTAAAAATGTTACTTTGACCTTGATTTTCTCCTTTATTAACGAACTTATGATGGCAAAATTAATTACATTAGAGTTCTCAGAGCACAATTTATCAATGTAAACTCATCCATTGTTTCACTTCAGTGTCCCTTTACAAGGAACTACCAGTATGAAGCGATTAACAGCTGCACAGAAAAATACATGAAATTACTTGCAGTACATCACAAGGTGGCCGCACCAAAAAAAAAAAAGTTGTACACAGGAAACTACTGACAGAGCGGGTTGTCTTTTACAAACATGCTCAGAGCCCACTCAACAACAGTACTACACTTTAACTGAAACGTACCTCCGATAATCGCAGGATTTCACTCCGGTCTGCCGCAACTCTCTTCTGCGTTAGAGAACCAAGAAATGCCGGCAACAGCAGAAACCTGTCACAAGACAAATTATTCATGCATGAAATCAGAAGTATGGTCACCATACAAAGTGCAAACACAAGTGCTGGTTAGGCCTGAGAGACAAGGCAGTGCAATTGTAAAGAACATTTTGCCGCTAACCTGGCAGTCAGTTAACAGTCACAAGAAGTTTGTAGTTGCACTTATATGTTCCTACGAGTGGAACACCAATATCTCAAATTCAATTTTTGTTTTTTGTGCAGCCAAGTCATCACATGATTGGGAGGCACGCTGTAGGGGAGTACTCCCGTTTAGTTTCAACAACCCTGAGGTTCTGATGGGGCACTTAGATCTAACTACAAGAGAAACATGTTTTTGCATGTCACTCCAATCAAAATCTGGCTAGTGTAGTCTCAAATCATGTCACTCCAATCAAAATGTGGCTAGGTATAGAACTTGCGCCCTTATAGTTAGCAAAACAATGTTGCTGTTGTTACACAACCCCCCTGGGTACTCAATGATAGTCAGGATTGAGATCAAACCTTTCTAACCTGAATCATTTCTGACAACTTAAAGGCCAACACCGGCAATTTCACAAGGTCAATGGATTTTAATAAAATTCGCTGGGTATGTTCCCTTGCGTGTTTCTGTCATTTATGCCAAATTACAGGTTGGAGAGATGCGCAGATTCTTTACAAATGAATTTTATTGACTGCCCCGACTCTCCCACCTGGCTTCCAACAATTCTTGGCAACATTGTGCGTGCAACGTTATATTTAAGGCAAAGTGATGGAAGTGACGAAACCGAGGTGCCTGCCACTGCAACCTCTGCTGTCCACAGGGCAATGATCGTGTGCGTTTGACCAGCGCTTCATTGGTTGGGCAAGCGAATTTCAGTTCCTTGTGGGCATGCGCGCGATGGGTGGCAAGTGGTTTTGTGTTGTGGGCTGAACAAAATTCCTCGTATTATTACCTTAACAGTCATGAAACACTCGCAGCTAACGCATGCTATCTGATGATGATGATGATAGCATGCCATCTGTTATGTGACGCCAAAGATCAGGCGCCGGCAGCTCCGCAGAAAGTGAGCACGGGCCTCCGTACAAAGAGAGGGCGCCTAAGAAGATAGCAACTTCGCGTTCCACTTCCAACTCTCCTTGCCGCACATGACTGCAAGATTTAGCTGAGCTGTTCATAGCCCTGCCTGCTTCGCTTTCCACGGGACGTGTTTTTCACCAAGCCTGAAAGGTGGGTCGTGACCCTTTGAACAAGGCTGGAAGCCTGCCCGGAGGAATGAAGTGCAATTGCCTCCACGACTAAAGAATTAGTCATGCTAGGTAACCAGACGGCAGAGGCACTGGTTGTCCGACTCATGACATTAGTCTAGAGTGAGCACCCATTGGTGCAGGCTCAGGGGAGCAGACACCTCTGCCTTTCAAAGTTGTGCACAACTATGGAATCAAGCAGCATTTACATTGCTTCGAAGTTGTAGTTCCAAGACATCATCTGTCATCAGCTACCACTGCGTAGAGACGATAGCAGCCAAGAGCAGTGGAACAGAAAAGCAGAGAAGTGGAAAATTTGTAGCCAACAAAAATTTCAGGAGTGCGACAGGTGAGAGTGACAAACCAGGGATCAGTGATGGTGGATATAAAAGTGTGGCACTGCTTAGTGATAGTTAAGACAGAGCATGAATGAAAATGGCAAAAGACAACTGGCAGCGTTGCCCAGTAGTTCCCACGACATCAAAGCTATGTACCATTGGAGAGGTGATGGAAAAAAAATTGAACGAAATGTATAAATGGTAGGCATGTGCAAACAGTAAATTTTAAGTTCGAAGCGAATTTGAAGCTAATAGTGATTTGATCAAATAATTTCAAGTCAAATTCGAATAGTATATATCACATATTATAAGGAAAAATGAGCATATTTGTCATGACCCAAATAACCTGCACAACATTTTTTTTAACTGAAAAAAGGGATGCGCTAATGTAACTTTTTTTTTTGTTCAAAGGGAAGTGGAGGCAACTTTGAATAGCAGCAGGATTTTACTTTTGGTAGAATGCAAGTGATAACCCGTAAAATGCATTACGTTTCAAAATTTACTATACTTACAGCATATAAGCAGGTATAAAAAGCTTTTAAACTTAAAAAATAATGAATCGATGTGAGGGTAATATATTCGTTTAACCTTGGAGTGAGGCTTCATGGCAGGGCGGATTTCCCCTGGATAGGTGTATTCACGGCATCACATCTCTCTACTGCAGTGAAACCACCTTTACAGGGGGTTACATGCGGCTCAGATATGTCCATTCATTCATTTTTCGAAATTTAGAATAACTTAAATTTCTTTCAAAGCAAGTTCAAATACTGCAATATTTGTTTGAAGTGCTCAAATATTTGCACATGTCTAATAATTGGCCTTTCACTTTCTTGTCTGTGAATTTCATCACTAGAGGCCGGATTTTTAGGCACTAAAAAACCGCGTTTTAGGCGCCAAAAACAGGCAGACAAAACGCAGTTTTAGGCCCCCCAAAATCGTAAATATAGGCACAATAAGCATTTACAAAAACTCAAATTTTTGAAGAAAGATTTGCTTTCCTGTGTCTACAACTGGAAAGCAAACAAATTTTATAGTTTATGATGGCATAAAGGCGTCAATGGTTTAACTAGCCATGCTGTTGTCCGTTTTCCCGCACGGTTTCCAGAACACGGTCGCTTCTTTTATTGTCCAGCATTGGCAGGGCTTAAAGTCTCCCATCATTGGAGGGGGGGGGGGGCCCTCACGGGGGCGCGACATACATATAGACATCAACATCAGCGCTTTTCAAAGGGTGCAGCAGTAACGGTTGATGTGCCAAGGGGGGGCCCGAGCCCCACCTTAAAAATGGAAGGGGGGCCGGGCCCCCCTGGGCCCCCCCTGACTTTAAGCCCTGAGCATTGGTGAGTTAGGTGTCCGCCGTCGAATAAACACGCTCCTGGGTCTCTTTCTTTTCGGCATTTCTGCGAAAGGCAGCCCAGGAGCCAATAGCCAGACCGCTAAAAGGCATGAAGGGTCTTTTAGCCTCGTATTGGCCTGGGGTAATCGCGCAGGGTCAATTTATCCTCTGCCTGTGAACACCTTAAAGGGCCCCTTACCAGGTTTGAGCATTTCGAGCTGCCAATCGTAATGCATGCACTGGGCGCTAACGATCACGTCTGCCAAGATTTGCAACGCTACGCACCCCTGAAAGAGGTGAAATGTCAGACTAAACGCCGCTTGCCCTTGATCTCACGGGCGCACGCACCAATATGGAGGAGGTGACGTGCAATAAGGAATGGTCCTGCGTACGTCAGAGTAGTACGTGACTCTGCGAGAATGATTCGAGGCGACATGTGTAATTTGTGCAATTTGTTGCTTGAATAGAACAATGAAAGTTGTAGAAATAATAAAACGTATACAAATGGAATCTGTGTGCGTTTTTATTTATTATTTTACTTCAAATCGAGCGCGATGCGAGACTAAGATACCTCTGTTTCATTTGCGTCCGTGTTCTCGCAGTTGCCGCGTCGTGCCGGCGCGAGCCCTGACAACGCTTGGCGTGTTTTTGATACATTGTCTATTACAGCAGTTCCAGCGGTGCGACGCGCTGTGTCGTGGTAAGGATACATCATCCATGCCAGCCTCTCCAAGCGCAAAAAGGGATCCATCCCACACAAACGGGCACTACACTAGAACGCCGAAACGATACAACACCGCTTGTGTGCACGACCTGGCTTGGGCATGTCAAGCGCACCCAGTGTAACCTTGCGTGCTCATGACATGTTGATGCGTCTGCGTCGTGTGATCTTCCGGCTCCGAGTTCCTCCGATACCGAAGAGGGCAGGGAAGAAATTTGGCTTGCCAGTGGCAAAGGTTTCAAGCTCACCTACCAGCATCATGCTTTCGCGGCTCGTAATGAACCAATCAAAAAGTTATTGTGGTACAAAGCTTTTCATTGGGCACGCAGCAACTTCCAGTGTTTAAAGTTTGTTATGTGACCTGGTGAAGCGCCCTTTAAGAAGTAAATTACAAACGAAACAAAAGCCAAATGCACATCTGATTTTTTTTTACCTGCACTCTACATTCCCCTGAGAGCACTCCATGCATGGTTTCGCATTCATTCTCCATCTTCCTGCTGCTGCACAGAGGTACCTACTGTTTTCTGCCCCCCACTACACCCACGTCTTCAAGGAGGTGCTTCAATTCCTTGGGAAAACTGGACTGGAAAACCGGCTGTAAAAGCTGCCCTCCACATCCTCGGCAACGAACGCCACTCTCCTCTTTTCTCCTCTCTTCTTGCCACCTTTATTTTCCTCTCCCCATTGCACTGTATACGCTGGGATGTGCTCCCATTTAGGGTTGCAGAAATAGCGCATTTTCCTCTCCTCTTGCTCACCCTGCTCCAACCGCTCGCGGCATGTCAGTGCGGTGGGGTAAAGTGGACGGCGCGTACCCATTTCACTGCTCGGTTGCTTACCGGAAGTTTGTTGAACTAGGGAACTAAGTTGTGGCACCCCATAGAGTTCCGAAGCGTCAATTTTGCCCGGTAATATGAATTACGGTCTCAAACTGTACTCGAAAGCAAAATTTGAGTTTAAAAAGTGCTCATATGGGCGCCGTTTTTGAAAATAGGCATTTATAGGCACTTATAGACATTTAGGCACAAACCCCAAAAATAGGCATTTATAGGCACTATAAAAACACTATAAAAGCCCTCTTTAACCCCTAATTCGTGCTCATATATCAAAGTGGCACGATAGGAATGCAAGGAAAAAAATAGGCATTTGCCTAAAATCCGGTCTCTATTCATCACTCCGAATTTCTGGTGCTAAGGTCATGAGAATGTCACTAAGAGACAGTTTCTTAGCCTTGCACATTCAACGTCACCATAGGCACGGATGAAAAATGCCATCACCTTTCGATTACTCATTGCTTTCTGAATGTCTCCTGAAGGTAGTTCTTTGTCACACAAGTAATTGGCTTGGGCCCAGAGCAGGTTTATGCAACAGCTGAGTTTGAAAAATATTTGCTAAATTAGCTGCAAATCAGTCGTATCTACATTTAAATTAACATTGACAAAGCTGCCAGCCTGGTAATAGGTAGTTCTTTAAATTATATCTTTTCAGGCACTTGCTTGGATAATAATGTAGGAATAAAAGAAGAGGCATTCTATCTGGTCAGAATGCTTGCCTTCAAGAATGGTTGGTTGATCACGATGAATAAAAATTTCAACACCACCTTAGCACTCACTTCCTTAAAGGAGAACTGACACAAATTTGAGATCCTGTTTTGGCTGTTGCAATAAGCTGCCTACTTATCATGGCTGTAGACCTCGTCTACGCCAGCATGCGAAAATTAATTATTGAGAACTTTATAGCACCCAGTCACAGTTTCGGTTTCAAAGAGTGCCGAGCGAGGCGGGACGCAGAATGGTTTTCACGTGAACAGAGCTGGCCGCGTGAGCACACAAAACCGCATTCACATGACCATCGCGTCGACAACTCTTTTCAACAAAGACTCCCCTGGGTGCTGCTATAATCCCCTCTTCCATATTGTAAACATGCGTGACGTGCCAAACATGCGCTGCCAAGGCAAGGACATCGGGCTCTGTGCTCCCGTGCAAGCCCATGAAGGAAGTGCCCCATCTTTTAGTTGAAAAGGTCTTCTAGGAGATCACACTTATTATTTATTTATTTGGTTTGCATACATAGAAAACACGAAGACACGGAGGAAATAGGGAGGGAACAGCTGACAACTGCCACCTATAGGGGCACAACACCTGCCTGCTCCTTCGGGAAGGGGAAACACAGAGGAAAGGAAGACATGAGGGAAGAAAAGGAGAGAGAGAAAAGGAAAAAAGAAAGAAACAAAACAAATAACACAGATGTAAACACAAATAAGTAGTCACATGGAATAATGTCTATAAACGCGAGGCCAAATCGGTTTTCTTTAAGAAAGTTAGTAGGGCTCGATGGGCCTAGTCACGCCTAGTAGCAAGGATCATAGCAGCCAACATGCAATTGTGATCCAGGTGGTTGTTCGTTGTTTGCAATAAAAACAAATTGGTGTTGATGTCGCGAGGTCAGGCGTTTCGTGAGCAGTTGTGCGACGCACACATTAAACTTGATTTTAAATATGTCCTAGAGGCTATATTAGCCATTCATATTTTGTAGATGATGCGTGTGTGTCAACACAATTCTATCCCAACATGTTACCTCGCCTTCAACATTTTGTGTCAGTACTCCTTTAATTTATGGTTTCTATTTATTTGCTTCTTTTCATGTCTTCATGCAACTAATCCGAACTTGCAGTACTTCCTTACTGTTTCACTATAATACAGTGATTTTACAGCATGTGAATGTTTTCACACACTTCATTCGTTATTATATAATATTTAACAATATTTTCAGTTTTACATTTCTTTTATGATTTGTATAAAAGTATGCTTTTCCGCGGCTTTTTGTTTTAGCAAGCATGTTTTAAGTTGTTTTTTCGCTGTATATTTCTTAACAATATTTTTTCTTATTATCTGTATAACTCCAAGCTGTCTAACTGTGTAATATTTTCTAATGTGCCCCTTACCCCATGCCATAATGGGTGTGTAAGGTATATTGAATTAATAAATTCACCAACAGTCTCCTTCTGAGCATACAAAATAGCTCTTGTTTTTATTATTATTATTATTACTCCAGTTTCAGTAAGTGGCAGTGAATTGCAATCACTGCCACATGCACAGTGCTAACTGTACTGTTTCTACATTGCTGTCATCTGCACAGGGCATATTTTTGTAGCAAGCTTTGCTTTTAAAATGTTGTTCCAAAGAGGGACAACTGCCCTTAAATTAATTCCACCTTCAGTAATCGGCACACACGTACAAAGCCTGTGAGTTTTTCTTCATTCTTCGAGCCAGCTTTTATTCGGTAACTTGCCCTTTACACATCTAAATACTTCTGTATGGATGCTCTTTGCCGAACGGTGTCAAAGTTCGACAGAAAGTGATGACTAAGCTTAGATCTGGAAGACTGAATATGGAGCTTGAAACAATATAAATATGCAAATGTGAAAGAGACGTGGGATTAGGATAAGTAGCCTAAGGTGGATGCTTAGGCAAGTTGATACAGCATACTAGAAATCGAAAACAGTGCAAAAGGCAGAGCACCAGCAAAAGAAAGGACACGGAAAACAGCGCATATTTTCAACGAGGTTTACTCGTCAAAACCGTGCGATGTATAACTGTGCAGTTTACATATGAGAAATCCTGGTGCGATGTATAATTGCACAGTTTACATGAGAAATCCTGGAGGCTTCAGAAATGGCTAGGCTAGGCAGCATGTGCATTAGCAAACCTGTGATCACCTTTATCAAACAATGAATGTTATTTACACACGTTTGGTATGTGCATGGTAGGCAGTGAGGGGATGCATAGATTCATTATTTTATCATGTCATTGTTCTATCTTTTGTTATTGAGTGCACAAGTTAATTATATTGCCCAGTTTTGACATACAAAGACAGCTGCGAGTCAGCCGCTGTCGTCTGTGTCATTTTTTGTTGGTGCTGTGTATCTTGCACTGCTTTGATTTCTAGATGGATGAGTAACATGCACAGGAGTGCAGCGCACTAATGATCGAGGTTACAACTTGTACACGTGCAAACCTGTGAAAATGTCAATTTTTAAAACCACACAGGCACAACAGAGAGAGAGAGAGAGATACTGATCCACAGAATGCTTATTGTTTAAAGCTTGCCCCAAGCACAATATTTTTCAGGGGTGGGCATGTCATTTACAAGAGATTATTTGTCTTCAAACAAGGCAGCTACAAATGAGGCACTGAAATTGCCAAAAAGCATAATACAGTCGAGTCCGTTTATAACGAACCTGAGCGTGACGCGGCATCCGTTCGTTGTATCCCGAAGTTCGTAGTAAATGAAACACAGCTTTAAAAAATTTGCAAGTGATCATAACACAAAAAAATTTTTTTTTTCGCAAAAAAGTCCGTAATGCACGTGTGTCGACAGTGCAGATGCGATAAGGGCGGTCTTCAGTTTATTTAAAGCGGCCGCGTGGTCTTCGCCGAGGCCCTTGGAATAGACAAGCTGCCTTGTGGGCGCTGGCTCCACAAAGTTTCGACGTCGTCATCGTCATGCGATTCCTCCAAATCGCTCTTGCCGCGCACTTCATTCACAATTGCCATCATCCGTGCACGGTTCCGCACTGTCGGCATCATCGTCGGCCGTAATGATTAATCATCCCAGCAGATGTCCCCCCATATCGGAGTCGACGACGCGCTGCCACAAATCGCCGTCGGAGTGGTCCTCTTCGGAAGATTCAGGCTCCGCATCGGGTCCGACGTCGACGAAGCCGGCCTCGCGGAAACAGTTTTGCACGCTTGTAGCCGTCACCTCCGCCCCGAAGCCTTCACCGTCTCCACAGCTGAATACAGGGACACCCAAAGCCGCTTTGCAGTTTTAACGCGATAGCGTTAAAGAGCTCGTTTCGCAGAAATTCCGGCGTCGGCGTCGTTGGTTGTGAGCGAAAAATCATCATCTTGTCCGTGACCGAAAAATCGAGAATAGATGCAAATAAAATAAATAATAAAAATTTTCGGGTCCGAGTGAGGATCGAACCCAGGTCGTCTGCGAGGCAAGCAGGTGTTCTACCACACAGCCATGCCTCTGCTTGGATGTACTGTGAAAATAACTTCCTCTGCTTGGAAATGCAGTGAAAATAACTTCCATGCTTCGCGAACGCAAGCGTCCTTTATATAGGCGTCGCAATATAACATGTAATATCCCAGGAATATTGCCTGGTACAAGCGTAAATTGCCATCGGGCGTCAGAATATGTGACTATCATAACGATTCCATAGTTTAAAGCCAGCCACCCATTACAAACGGCACACACCTTACTGCGCGTATTCCCTTGACACCACGTAGTGGGTGCATAGCAAGTTCGAAAACATTTCCCACATTTGCCGCGCATAATTTCTCCTGGTTTAAACCATACTACCCATTACATAGTATGCACTAAGTGATTGAAGTACGCAGTAGGGACGGGATATCGCTATCGCGTTCAACTCTTAAAGGCGAAGCTTAAGGGTCGCCCAATTTTTAGCGCCTTGAGATAGCTCGGTTAGAATGGCTCGTTTGGTAGCAATATCCAGCACTTCTCGCTTCGTGCCATCTGCTAGCGCGGCAGGCTTCCCGTCCGCCGTCCCGACCACACACGCACACCAACAGCGAGCAAGACGCGCATGTGCGACAGACGAGTGAGGACGAGAACTGCTCTGGGCCCGTATCTAGCCTGAAAAAGAAACTTCCCAACTCGAGCCGGCGTGGCGGCGTCGCGGAGTGGTGGAGACAGAGTTGCGATAAAGAGGGAAGAGAGGGGGGCAGGCTTGCGAGAACGGCGGGAAGGCTGCGAAGGCGACCTTGAAAGCCAAAACACGCGGGGAGAAGGTAGCTGGGCTCGGGTAGCTTGCTTGATAGGTCCACGAAACACGCATCTCACGCGTAAGAAAACTTGGGAGAGTGGCCTGCGCGCGCAGAGGTCAGAGAATCGTATTACGGTGCCGGCTGTTCGCGTGTCAGAAAATTTAGGGCCCGTTCCCGCTCCATGCGCTCGTACGCATGCGGAAGGGTGAAAACGGCTGTCACACGGGACGGATCGCGAAATATGGAACTTGGCGGGGGCTTGAGCAGCCTCACCGACTTCGATAATTCGCGATGCGTTTCGCGTTACAGCCTTTACACGGAACGAAAACACGGCCTCATCTGGCGATGCGGGGTGCTCGGAGCAGCAGGGGGGACAAAGGACGGAGAGATGCGCAACAAAAAGACGGTCGGGGAGAGCGAAAAATTATGTACGGCTGCGGAGGCAGGGTCGGCGTTTAACAAAAAAGAATCTTGGGCACCGCGCCGATGGTGTCTCGGGCAGTCGCCGGAGCGCCGACTCCGTTCGCTGTAACCGATCGGCAGGGCTCAAAGACGTTCGTTGTAAGTGCGATTTTGTGCCATTGAAATAATGTATAGTTCCACGGTCACGCGGGTAGCGTTCGTTTTAAGCAAAAGTTCATCTTAAGTGGGGCCGTTATATGTGGGCTCGACTGTATGTAATTGTTGGGGTTTAACGCCCAAAACCATGATACGATTATGAGAGACGCCGTAGTGGAGGGCTCCAGAAATTTCGACCACCTGGGGTTCTTTAATGTGCACCTAAATCTAAGTACTTGGGTAAGCTATCCCAAGAGACGAAAAACCTCATTAAGAAACGTCAAACCATGAAAGCCTCAAATGCAACAGACAAAATAGAGCTGGCGGAGCTTTCCAAGTTAATCAATAGGCGTAAAGTAGCCGACATAAGAAAGTATAATATGGAGAGAATTGAGCATGCTCTAAAGAACGGAAGAAGCCTCAAAGCTATGAAGACAAAACTGTGCATAGGCAAAAATCAGATGTATGCATTAAGGGACAAGGAAGGCAAGGTCACAATCAATATGGATAGAATAGTTGAGGTAGCGGAAGAGTTCTACAGAGATCTGTACAGCAGCCGAGACAGTCAGGATGATAATATAAGAAGCAATAATAGCCCAGAGGAATCTGACATCCCACCAGTATTGACAGGAGAAGTAAAGAAAACCCTAAAGGGATTGCAAAGAGGCAAAGCCGCTGGTGAGGATCAGGTAACATCAGACCTGTTGAAAGACGGTGGAGAGATTATGTTAGAAAAACTGGCCACCCTGTATACGAAGTGTCTCTCGACAGGGAGAATACCAGATTCTTGGAAGAATGCCAACATCATCTTGATCCATAAGAAAGGGGACGTCAAGGACCTGAAAAATTACAGGCCCATCAGCTTACTGTCCGTTGTCTACAAGCTATTTACAAAATTGCTAACAGAATTAATACGACATTAGAGTTCAATCAACCAAAGGACCAGGCAGGATTTCGTACAGGCTTCTCAACAACAGACCATATTCATACTATCAATCAGGTGATAGAGAAATGCGCGGAATACAACCAACCCCTATACATAGCCTTCATAGATTACGAGAAGGCATTTGATTCAGTGGAGACATCAGCAGTCATGCAGGCACTGCGGAATCAGGGCATCGACGAAGCCTATATAAACATAATGGAAGAAATCTACAGCGGATCCACAGCCACTATAGTCCTCCATAAAGAAAGCGACAGAATCCCAATAAAGAAGGGCATACGGCAGGGAGACACGATCTCTCCAATGCTATTCACCGCGTGTTTACAGGAGGTTTTCAGGGCCCTAGATTGGGAAGAGTTAGGGATAAGAGTTAATGGAGAGTATCTCAGTAACCTGCGATTCGCTGATGACATTGCATTGATGAGTAATGCGGGAGACGAATTACAGCTTATGATTACTGAACTGGATACGGAAAGTGGAAGAGTAGGTCTGAAAATTAATATGCATAAAACTAAAGTAATGTGGAACAATCTTGGCAGAGAACAGCGCTTTGCGATAGGTGGCGAGACACTGGAAGTTGTAAAGGAGTACGTCTCCTTAGGACAGGTAGTAACCGCGGAGCCAAACCGATGAGAGTGAAATAACTAGAAGAATAAGGATGGGATGGGGCTCATTCGGCAAGCATTATCAAATCATGAATGGTAGTCTACCACTATCCCTCAAGAGGAAGGTATATAACAGCTGCATCTTACCGGCACTTACCTATGGAGCAGAAACCTGGAGACTTACAGAGAGGGTTCAACTTAAACTGAGGACGACGCAGCGAGCGATGGAAAGGAAAATGATAGGTGTAACCTTAAGAGACAGGAAGAGAGCAGAGTGGGTCAGGGAACAAACGGGGGTTAAGGATAACATAGTTGAAATCAAGAAGAAGAAATGGATATGGGCCGGGCACGTAGCACGTCGGCAGGATAACCGCTGGTCATTAAGGGTAACTGACTGGATTCCAAGAGATGGCAAACGCGTGAGGGGGGAGACAGAAAATTAGGTGGGTAGATGAGATTAAGAAGTTTGTAGGTATAACGTGGCAGCAGAAAGCACAGGACCGAGTTGATTGGCGAAACATGGGAGAGGCCTTTGCCCTGCAGTGGGCGTAGACAGGCTTGATGATGAAATCTAAGTACATGGGCCTGCAGCGTTTTCGCCTCTATTGAAAATGCGGCGGTCGCGGCCGGGATTCCATCCCGCG
>JALIZH010016655.1:0-42549 GCA_030522465.1 Rhipicephalus appendiculatus
TGACTTGTCGCTATGACTCCCTGTGTATACAACAGGGGTAAAATATTGGGGCACCCTTAAGCTTCGCCTTTAAAGGGGCCCTGCAACACTTTTCCAAGTAGCCATGGAATGGATTCACTAAAGGAGCTTATTGCCTCACGAATTCATTGCCGCAAAAATTTTTGGAATCCGTCCAGTACGAGTGGAGTTACAAAGATTTCTCGCACGCTGCAATTGCATTCTCTCTTCTCTCGTCCCGTCGAAAGCGGTGGAAGCTAAGCAGGGAGGGATGGCACGGGGAAAGAAAATACGTCACGCGCGCCTCGTGATCTTGAGCGCTTTTTCTCTTTCTTTTTTTTGTTCGACTACGCCAATTTTCATTGCGATCGCGCGCGCACGCGTGGACAAGTCGCGGCCTCCTGCGGCGGCCTCTGTAACTACCGAGCGCGCCATGCTCAAATCAGCCAATGGCTGATACAAAAAAATCTCTCGTCGGTGACGAGTGATTTTTTGGGTACGCAACGTCATTTGTCGAGAGAAGAGAAAGCCATTTCTGGCTGACTTTGAGAATTTATTGTGAATTCCACGCCGCGTGCTGCGCTATAATATTTGGCTCGCGTGTTCTCGAGAGCCTGAACTACCGATCGGCAGCGTTTTCTGAGCATGCTCAAAAAGTGTTGCAGGGCCCCTTTAAGAGTTGAACGCGATAGCGATATCCTGTCCCTAGAGGGTACTTCAATCACTTAGTGCACACTATGTAATGGGCAGCATGCCTTAAACCACCAGCAATTATGCGCGTGAAATGTTTTCGAACTTGCTATGTGCCCACTACGGGGTCTTAAGGGGAATACGCGCAGTAACGTGTGTGCCTTTTGTAATGGGTGGCTCGCTTTGAACCACGATATCGTTGTGATATTCACATGTTCTGACGCCCGATGGCAATGTACGCTTGTACCACGCAATATTGCTCGATATTACATGTTGTATTGCGACGCCTGTATACAGGACGCGTGTTTGTAAAGCGTGAAAGTTATTTTCACTGCATTTCCAAGCAGATGAAGTTATTTTTGCTGTTTTCCCAAGCTGACGCTTGGCTGTGTGGTAGAATACCTGCTTGCCACACAGACGGCCTGGGTTCGATCCTCACTCGGACACGGAAATTTTTATTATTTATTTTATTTGCATCTTTCTCGATTTTTCGGTCACGGACAAGATGATTTTCCGCTCACAACCAACGACGCCGACGCCGACGCCGGACTTTCTGCGAAATGAGTTCTTTAACGCTATCACTTTAATAAACAGTTCCTTCCGAGAGCTCCATTTGACTACATTTCTAGAAATCTTGCGGTTAGTCCTTACGCCAGTACCAAAACTGCGACGCGCGCACGCACGCAAATGTACAAATTTGCACTTTAAGGCAGCTCTTTGGTTTTATCTGTCAAGCTGTTGCCCCTCGAGCAGAACTAAAGATATTCGCGACCTAAAAATAACGATAATGACAACTATTGCGCCATGCTCGCTCAATGTTGTGGTTGCTCAGTATACGCCAATTTGGCCACTTTTCGTGCTTCGTAGTTCCGACCTCACAAAAATAATGCAACATGTTTTTACAGACTAAGTTAGAACACGTGCTTGGCTTTAATTCTGAAGAGTTCAAAGAAAATCGAAGATGGCGTTTTTTTTTTTAATGACCTTCACAATATTGCATTTTGAGAGACATGTCCTCAGTTGAACATTTCTGGTTAACGTTTCAAGCCACTCTCAGATATTTCGTTCAGTACACTCGTTCACCAAACATACGGAAATGTTTTTAAAAACTTTGGGAAGTCTGGCGTTTATACTTACGGAGGAAAAAAATCTTAAATGTGAGCATTATTGAGCTTTGTGCCGATTTTGCGATTTTTTTTCTTAACAGAACAACATCAAAACTGCAAAGTAATAATTTTTTGTCAACGCAAACTATCCGCAGTATCTGGCGAAAATTTTTCAGACCTACAGCTACAATAGTGTTTTTGTAGCGTCTCATCGAAATCCCATTTTCGCGAAATTCGAAATAGGTGGTGCCGGCTCAGTGGAGACTTGCGAATTTTTTTTAAAGAAGGTGAAATTTTTTCTCGCGAAACCAAAAGTGGATTTGTGGCCCTGGGGACTCTGAAATTTTTTTCGGCGAAATTAAAGGGGGTCGGCGGACATGCACCGACGTTCTTATCTGAACACACCCTGCTAAAGCCTTACTATCTCTGTACCGTGGTATTCTGCCCGTAATTCACCAGGATGGCTTTGTTTCGGAACGGAAGCAAATAGAGAGTTTTAGAACACCGCACGCAAAGCTTGCCGGCATTGCGGGCGTAGCGTTAGCGTTCGTCACTTAACGGGAGCCCGCAAGAGGCTAGCGTACGACGCATGCGCAACGCAAACGCAAAGCTTCGCGTACGCTGTTCTAAAACTCTCGAAAAGCGGCACTGCTTGCAGAAGCAGAGAACGCTGCTGATGTAGAAAGAAAAGAAGACGATTCGGCAACGCAAGCTTTGCGCTGGTTGTGCCATTGCTGGTCAGTCTGCAATAGTATAATGCTTAATTAAAACGCTTCATTACACTATCAATAGCTTCTCTCATGCTTTCCTTGGATTCAATATGTGTTGCCTTATTGAGGCTGTGGTTCACTGAAATAGGCCCTTGGTTCCCCCTTCCTTTGTTGTTTAAATAATGGGTTGCGTAATAAGAAATACTAAAACATGAGAACTTTACTTGCTCCATATCTAGAAGCGAAACCGGCTGTGTAGCAAAGATTCTGGGTGCAACGCTTTAGCGAAAAAACAAGAAACTAAATGTTCAGCAATGACGCACTAGTAATATTAATTGCTGGAACTTTACACGCCAAAACTACGATATGTTTATGAGGCGCGCCGTAGAGGAGGTCTGGACTGGAAAAACGATGTCTACAGCACGCGCTTAGCGCTTAGCGGGCGTCTCCCATTCCCTGTCGCGGCAGAAGAGTGTGCCGGAAATTTCGACCACCTGGGGTTCTTTAACGTGAATTTACATCTACGTACAGCATCAAAATCCAAGTGCATACTAGTGGATTTTCGCCTCGTTCGAAAATTCTAGAGCCGCAGCCACGATCAAACCGGTGCCCTTCGGGTCGGCAGCCGAGCACCGTAACCACTGACAGCAATTCTGAAAAAAAAAAAAAGGAAAAAAAAAAACAGAAAAAGAATTTCTGCGATTTGAACCCGTGCCGCATTCACCGCACGTGAGTCGCCAGACCAGGCGCTCAACCATCTAGGCCACAACGCACACCGGCCGCGGGGCGGCAAAAATGGGTCTTATCAAGATACAACGGTCGAACACGCGAGCCGAAGACGCGACTGTGTTGTAGAAAACTTCATTTTGGAACGTGTTTTTCTCCACACAGAAACATGATTGCGGCCTCAAATGAAAGCTTCGTCTCCGTACTACTCAGATCGCCGAGAAATTTGCAGGATTCCGCCTAGTTTTTCTCAGATGGCCCGTTTTTGTCCCGAAAAACGAGGCGTGATTTCGGCCTCTTCCATAGGACCCCATTGTTTAAACTTTAGTCGTCGTGGGAACAGAATGTGAAGCCCCGATGTTAACGATGCTGCATTTGTTAAGTGCGGTACAGCTCCTAGAAGGTGCCCCTTTAAGAAGTTTTGGAAATTGCGCCTCTACGATTTTTTATCGTCGAAAAATGACCCTGTCCCATTGAAAGAGTGAGAGCTTCCAGCAGTGGCCGCTAGGAGCGCTGATCATCCAATGTCCCCGAAAGCTGGATCTGAACATTTAAGCAGTCTAGCACTATTGAGCACATAACATGCATGGTAACTGTTCTAACCCAGAGGAATGATTTAATGTGTTGTCCTAAGCATGAGCTCGGTTCACAGGTTTCGCTGCATATCTCTGTACATAAACTGGCCTGGTTTGTCCTGGAAACCCTTAACATTTCTCTGTGTTCGTGCAATTCTGTGATTACTCCTGCAGCTAACAGTGCGAACATTACTGCTGTGTGGTAAATTGGTCTACAAGCCTAGTCGCTTTGGCGTACTCACATTTTTCTCTTTGTCTACAAGAAGCATGGAAGTAAAAATTAGGTCATTAAAAATCTTTCTGAATGCCTTACTGCTAACGTGGTCCTTGATAGTCACATACGTAGGGCAACTAGAAATGTCTTTCATATACAAATGCATGTACACTGTCGTCCTTTATGACAGGGAACACGCGAGCGCGTGGCCGGCACGCTGCGGCGGCTGCCTACACCCCCCATCAACCGACATCTCAAGAAAGGACGTCCGCTTTCGGTGTAATCTATTGACAAACAAAATAACGAGTCATGGCTGTTGGACAGGCGCTGCTGGATTCCGCACCGGTTCCGATATTGCAACAGCCGGTGCCGCCAAAAGCGGACGCGTTTTCTTTGCCTGTCGGTTGATGGTGCTGCAGGCAGCCGCCGCAGCGCGCCGGCCACGCGCTTGCGTGTTCCCTTCCATAAAGGATGATAGTGTACAAATACATCATATTGCCACGCGCGCTTGTTGTTCCAACTTCGCTTACGCCCGCAAAGACTGTCAGCAGTGCTCGGCGCAGACCGCGCCTTAGTGTTCCAGAAGCGTCTCGGTTGTAGTAGATCGTTTCGCTAAGATTGCTCGCAAGACGCAAACACTCGAGCTTATTCCAGAGCTTTCGCCACAACCAGTGATGAGGCTAGAATGTTCGACGCGTGATGTATAAAAACCGGTGCGTTCCAACGAAGATAAAGTGGGCCCTCGACCTCCCCGTGGACACCTCTAACCAGCGACTTCTAGGCCTGGGCATGGTGAACACGTTTCGGGAGCTTCGAGAGGCCCACCTCACATATCAGTACACTCGACTCTCCCAGACAGTAGCGGGTCGCCGCCTATTAACCAGCTTACAAATTCAACACATCAACATCACGGAAGATCGCGTTCAACTCCCATTCGAGTGGACCTGCGCCCTCCACGTGCGCCCTCTTCCAAACAATATGGCAAAAGAAGACCACAATGGCCGGCGCCTGGCGCGGGCGGAAGCCCTGGCCCGCCATTATGGATCGAAACCCGGCGTGTTCTACGTGGACGCCTCCGGCCCACACCATGGGGGGATGGTATGCGGCCGCTGTCGTACACGAGAACCAAACAGTTAACGGGTTCACGTTGCGAGCCCGGAACATAATCCACGCGGAGGAAGTCGCCATTGCATTGCCAGCTTGTCACCCCACATCCCAAACCATTATCTCCGACTCTCGAGGGGCCTGTCGGAACATCGTAAACGGCTTTGTCGCGTACCTAGCCTATCGACTATTACAAGGTTGTGACTATCAGGGAATTCCCGCGCCCCGCCGTATAGTCTGGGCTCCTGCTCACATGGGACTAGAAGGGAATGAGGCAGCCGACGCCGCCGCCCGCGCGCTCTATTCCCGGGCCTTCCCACTCACCTCCCCCGATCAGGACGACCTCGAATTCAATTCGGTGTATTCTTTCCCCGAAATTGTGCATCATTATCAATCCGACCACAGCCTTCATCCACGCCCGTGCAAAGGCCTAAGTAAAGCGGAGGAGCGGCTTTTACTCCGACTTTTCACCAACACTATACTGTGCCCGGCAGCACTGAAACACTTCGATCCCGCCTTTTCCGGTAGTTGCTCACACTGTGGGGAGAAGTCTTCGGACATCTAGCACATGGTGAGGGCCTGCCCCTGCAACCCTGCTATACCCCCTATCCCCAACCCAACCCGGGAGGAGTGGGAGGCGACCCTGCTTGGCTGCTCTGACCTTCACGCCGAAAAGGCCTTGGTTCGACGTGCCCGGGCAGCAGCCGACGCCAATGGGGTCCCGTACTAGGGATCACACCTACCAGTTGTAGGCGCCGTCCTCTTATGGGGCGGTCCATGCAAACCTCCCTTGTTTCTCTAATGTTTTACCACCACCACCAACGATGATCAGTTGATCGACGGCCGACGCTCCGTTCGCCGCTATCTGTGCCAGTGTCTGTTGCTGTAATCTGACTACGTTTTACGGCCACAAGTTCGGCCAAATAAAGAGTCTTCTTTGGCACGACGACTGTTGCCTTCGCCGACGTCACGACCACGTGACATCTGGTGGAGGTGCTGCTTCTTTCATGTACCGGACGCCCCCATCAAACCGTGAACCGAGCCCAGGTTGCGAGGAAGACATCGACGGCAACCCTGAACAGCGATCAAGCCGAAGACAACAAGGTCTACGGCCAGAGTACGGGCCTTTACATGAAAAGACCCGGCAGACCAAGACCCCGACCTCGACCGCAGCTACGATGACAGCCCCTGCGCCGTCTGCACCTATCCTGCTCCGGCAACCCAAGGAGCCGCCGACCTTCCGCGGTGCAGCACTTGAAGACCCGGAGAGCTGGCTCTAAGCGTACGACCGTGTCGCCGTTTTCAACGAGTGGACCAGCGAAGACAAGCTTCGACATGTGTACTTCGCCTTGCAAGACGCCGCCCGAACCTGGTTCGAGAACCAAGAGCGAACCCTGACAACGTGGGACAACGTGGGACACGCTGCTGCAGTCCGCCGTCCCGTGCCCGCTCCGCGACAACTGTCAAGACCGGTCAAGACAGCGCATCGCCACGGTTCGGCCGCCAGACGCCGCCGCCGCCACCACCGACGCCCTACCGTCCTCCTGTCGGCCAGCCCTATGCGCCGCGCTACGCGCCAAGGAAAACCGACGTTTGGCGCGCCCCTGACAACCGCCCGCTCTGCTACCACTGCGGGGAGGCCAGCCACATGTTATGGATACAGTACTGGCAGGATTGAAGTGCCAAACTTGCCTCGTTTACTTGGACAACGTCATGGTGTTTTCCTGGAACTTCGACGAACTTCGAGATTCCTCGAGCGCCTTGAATCTGTACTTCAAGCAATCAAGCGCTCCGGACTCACCCTGAAGCCGGAAAAGTGCGGCTTCGCGTACGAGGAGCTCCTGTTTTTAGGTCACGTGATCAGCAAGACTGGAGTGCTCCCAGACCCGCAAAAAACAGCTGCCATCGCCGACTTCCCGCCACCCACCGACAAGAAGGCGGTACGCCGATTTCTCGGCTTGTGCGCCTATTACAGACGCTTCGTCAATGACTTTTCACGCATCGCAGAGCCACTAATGCAGCTCACGAAGACCGACGTCGAGTTCCGGTGGGAAACGGCGCAACTTCAAGCATTTCAGGAACTGAAACGACGCCTGCAGACGCCTCCGATACTTGCGCATTTCGACGAATACGCCGATACGGAAATCCACACCGACGCAAGCAGCGTAGGACTCGGCGCCGTTCTTGTGCAGAAGACTAACGAAAAAGAAAGGGTTATCAGTTATGCTAGCCGGTCGCTCTCCAAGCAGAAGGCAACTATTCCACAACAGAAAGAGTGCCTTGCCATCATCTGGGCTACGTCAAAGTTTCGACCCTACCTCTATGGAAGGCCCTTCCAGCTTGTGAGTGACCACCACGCCTTGTGCTGGCTAGCTAACTTGAAGGACCCTTCAGGTCGTCTCGCACGATGGAGTCTGAGACTTCAGGAATTCGACATTACCGTCATTTGCAACTCCGGACGAAAGCACTCTGACGCCGACTGCCTGTCCCGTGCCGTCGTTGACCCACCGCCGCAGGACGACGAGGATGGTGACCACTTCTTGGGAACTTTAAGCGCTGATGACTTCGCCGAACGACAGCGCGCCGATCCGGAACTCAAGGGCCTTATATAATACCTCGAGGGCAAGGCCACCGTGGCTCCAAATTTATTCAGACGAGCACTGGAGTCGTTTTTCTTGCGAAATGGCGTTTTCCTAAAGAAAAACTTCTCGCCACTTCGGGCCGACTCCCTCCTCGTAGTACCTTCAGCGTTACGTCCAGAAGTTCTGGATGCTCTGCATGATGACCCGAGGGCTAGACACCTTGGATTTTCCCGTACGCTGGCGAGGATACAAGGAAAAGTACTACTGCCCTCGCCTCACTGCCGACGTCAACCACTACGTGAAGACTTGCCGAGATTGTCAGCGACGGAAGACACCACCGACTAGGCCAGCCGGACTTCTGCAGCCCATCGAGCCACCTCGCCGGCCGTTCCAGCAAATCGGCATGGACTTACCGGGGCCGTTCTCGACGTCGAATTCTTTAAATAAATGGATCGTCGTAGCTACTGACTACCTCACCCGCTACGCCGAGACAAGGGCCCTGCCGAAGGGCAGTGCCGCTGAGGTAGCAAAGTTCTTCGTCGAGAACATCGTGCAGCTTTATGGCGCCCCAGGGGTCCTCATTACCGACAGAGGAAGGGCCTTTACGGCGGACCTAATTAAGGCGATCCTAAGGTGCAGCCAGACAAGTCACCGCCGAACCACCGCCTACCACCGACAGACCAATGGCCTCACCGAGCGTCTAAATAAGACCATCGCCGATATGCTGGCCATGTAGTCGACGTCGAGCACAAGACGTTGGATGACATCCTTCCGTATGTAACCTTTGCATACAACACGGCCGTACAAGAAACGACGCAGATGACGCCGTATGGGTTGGTCTAAGGAAGGACCCCGGCAACGACGCTCGACGCCATGTTGCCTAATGTCTCCGACGAGGAAAACATGGACGTCACCGTGTACCTTCAGCGCGCCGAAGAAGCCAGACAACTCGCCCGTCTGCGCATCCAGAGCCAGCAAAAGACCGACAGCCGTCGCTACAACCTTCGACGACGCCACATGGAATACCAATCCGGTGACCGTGTATGGGTCTGGACGCCAATACGCCGAAGGGGACTTAGTGAGAAGCTTCTTCGATGATACTTCGGACCGTACAGGGTACTTCGACGCCTCGGAGCACTCGACTACGACGTTGTCCATGACGGCATTACGAACTCTCAGAGGCGCCGTGCGCGACCTGAAGTCGTCCATGTCGTGCGCCTCAAGCCATATTACGCGTGTTAGGGAATCTGAGTACTGTACTTTTGCTTTATTATTGTACTTTAGTGCTTGTGCTTATTGTTTATTGTACTTTCTTGCTTTATTGTTGTTATTTATTGTTGCATGTATTTTTTCCATGTTCTGTTTTAGGCATTGGGGCGATGCTTTTTCAGAGGGGGGGCCTTGCCACGCGCGCTTGTTGTTTCAACTTCGCTTACGCCCGCAAAGACTGTCAGCAGTGCTCGGCGCAGACCGCGCCTTAGTGTTCCAGAAGCGTCTCGGTTGTAGTAGATCGTTTTGCTAAGATTGCGCGCAAGACGCAAACACTCGAGCTTATCCCAGAGCTGTCGCGACGACCAGTGATAAGGCTAGAATGTTCGACACGCGATGTATAAAAGCCGGTGCGTTCCAACGATGATCAGTTGATCGACGGCCGACGCTCCGTTCGCCGCTATCTGTTCCAGTGTGTATTGCTGTAATCTGACTTCACGTTTTACGGCCACAAGTTCGGCCAAATAAAGAGTTTCTTCTTTGACACGACGACTGTTGCCTTCGTCGACGTCACGACCACGTGACAATATACATTACCTCATGAATGTCTGTACACACTTTAGTTTGGAAGTCTGCACGGCCACTGGCTCCATCCGAATCCCTGAACAATATTTTTTTAGGCACACTCTAAGTAATAATCAAGTAAAAAGGGTGCATTTTTGCTAAACAACTATAATCGTCATCTACCCCGCGTACTTTCCTGGCGTTATCGCCGCCGTCCCGGCACTTCCCGGTGATGAACGCCGCACGCGTTATCGGCGTGACATGACCATAGGTCGGCAAAATAAATGGAGCTCACTCAGACTCACTCAATAAATATATTTTTCGCTTAGGACTCACTCGGACTCGGACTCACCAAATTTTTTCTGAAGCAGACTCACTCGGACTCAGACTCACGAAATTTCGCTCCAACCAAACTCACTCGGACTCAGACTCACCGGCGTTTTCGTCATCCAGACTCTTTCGGACTCAGACTCACTAAACTTTTCCTCAAACGGACTCACTCGGACTCAAACTCATGAATATTTTCGTCAACCTGACTCACTCGGACTCAGACTCATGAATATTTTCGTCAACCTCAGTCACTCGCACTCATATTCACCAAAATTTTCCTCAAGCTCACCAAAATATATCTCAGCCTGACTCACTCGGACTCAAAATCACGAAAATATTACTCAGCCCGACTCACTCAGACTCAGACACACGAAAATATAACGAAAATATAACTCAGCCGGACTCACTCACCAAAATATTTGTCAGCCGGACTCACTCGGACTCAGACTCACCAAAATTCTCCTGAAGCGGACTCACTCGGACTCACATACTCGCCTAACTTTTTTCTCAACTAGACGTACTCGGACTAAAAATTAGCAATATTCGAGTTGGCCTGGCTCATCCAATAAATGTCGAAGGAGTGCCATAAAATAGCTTATGTAGAATAACACATGTAAAGGGTTCACAAGTGCCAGGCAACCTTCAAAATATACGTATGATAGCTTTCAACATACAAAAAGAAGTTATTTCCCGTGCATCGCAATGTCTATCGTAAAGAGCAATTCAACATCCAAGGCGATTTTTGCAATATTGAGAATGTTTTCTTTAAATATAAGGATGGGTATACCGACCTTCGAGGAACATTAGGTTTTCATTCCTGTTACCTTTGAAATGCGCTATGCGCACGCGCCATTTGTTTTCAACGGGCGAACGCGTACGTGCGTTTTTGGCAGACCCAATTATAAATGAAGTCCTTTCTTACGCTTTGCCGTTCGAAGGCCTAATCACGCTACTTGGGAACGAAGAAAGCTTGACATTACGTTATGGCGCTTTTCTAAACACGTTCATGAAACTGCCAATGGTCTTGCAGTCGGTTTACCGCTCATTGACGACGTGAAAAAGAAAATAATATGAGGCGGCCATCTTTTGCATAATCGAGCTCACCACCCTTGAAAAATTTTGGAAACATGGTTATAGGTTGCATGGTTATGCCTTTCTAAAGTTTCGAAAACAGCTGCCACGATAGTCTAGTGGTTGTGCTGCTTGACTGCTGACCGGAAGATCACGGCATCGAATACCGGCCGCATTTTCGATGGATGCCGAAAAGCTTGAGCCATGTGTGCGTATATTTTGGCGCACGTAATGAACCCCAGGTAGCCAGTATTTCCGTAGCCGTCGACTACGGAGCCCCTCATAATCACATCATGGTTCTCGGACGTTAAACGCCAATAATTATTATACTAGTGTTTCGAATTATAGAAATGCTAAGTTCAGTTTTAGTCGATGTCATGCTTTCGCAAAGTGATTGCGGATAATAGGGGTTGGTATTTTACGTCGCAAAGCCAAGATGTGGTTGTCAGAGACGCCGTAGTGGAGGGCTTCAGATATTTCGACCACCCAGGGTTCTTCAACGTGCATCTTAATGCACGTTGACTGCGTTTGTTTCTAGCAAGATATTTTTCTGAGCCGGCTAAGAACCAGTTGTAACTGTTAGTGACTACTCTATCTCGTGGATAATGGTAAAGAGTCGTATCAGTACCACGCTGGATACTGACACAAGGCAAAAAGGAACGTGCATAGGCGCGCCGATGAGAGCCGACCAGTGTGTTCAAAGGTATGGTCGAAGCTTTTTGCAAACGAAGTGGCAATTGACTGCTTTCCAAAAACCCCAATTGCTGACAGTCAAGCCGATTGCAAGAATGCCGTATTGAAAGGTGGGGACGCGGACGCCGCTTCACAGTGATCGTACTAGTCCCCAGAAAGGACAGGAATATTAATTTCTAAGAAAAAAGTCACTGGACAAGGCGCTGAACTGACAAGTGGAGGGTTTACTACAAACCAGACGCAATAAGTTCACATAGCTAACCCTGCGCTATTAGCAATTTTATTTCTATTTATTTTCACTGCGTCGCTATTATATCTATTCTTAAAACTTATATTTGTATTGTTTTTCCTTCGATGTAACTGCTAATCTCTTACGCATTCTCAAATGCACAGCTCCCCTCTGTAATTCCTTCGGGCCTTCAGGGTACTATTAAATAAATAAATGTTTGAGGAGCCTATTTTCAGCGGGTAAATGGGGCAGCGGACGTTGCCATAACGTACTGTTTTTCTTGGCAGAATAACAGACTGATGGGCAATTGGTGTGGATTCATAATGACATGTAGTGATTCATGAAACATATGAGAAATGCGCTAATTTGTCTCCCATGAGGGGACACTGCTCAGCGACTTATGACTTATGCTCGAGTCTCGTATATTTCTGAGACCGCTCCTTATGTTCATACCAGCGCATACTCCCCCCCCCCCCCCTTACCCTCTATCTTTCCCATTGAAGTTCTGAAACAAAATTTTGAAGGCTAGATAACATGTGGGATAGATTTGTGTATACACACGTGCATCATCTACGAAATATCAACAGATAATATAGCCTAGGACTTATTTAAAATCGATTTTAAAGTTCCTATCGCCCTACTGCAGCTAAATGTGCCTCCACCCGCTGCGTCTCGAGTTTAAATATAAAACTCCATCCAAATTCACCAATCGTCGCCACAGCAGCGGATAGAAGAAAGGAAGACAATAATTCGTGACCTCTGCACCAACGGCTACACAAAGGTGTTTATTCGCAGAGCCCTCCGTAAGAGAAAAGACGGGGGGAAACGTGACACCAACGGCACCGCAACGACGCCGCGTGTCGATTTCCTACATTGCAGGCGCCAGCGAAGCAATAGCCCGTATACTAAGAAAGGCAGGGGTCGACGTTTCCCACAAGCCATCCACCACCATCGGCAGTTCCATCCCCAAAGACAGCCCATCTGCGGAAAAAGCGCAGGGCGTCGTGTACCGGATCACATGCGCCGACTGCCCCGCTTCCTAAATTGAGGAAACCAAGAACTTCCATGAAAGAATGCGGCAGCACAAGAATGACCTCCGTCACTTGAACAGCGGACGGAGCGAAGTGACAGAGCACTGCTAGCGGTTTGACCACCATACCAGTCCCGATGGCGCGGTGATTTTGGAAAAAGAAAGGAACCTTCGCCGGCGGCCCCTCCTCGATTCCTGGTACATTAAGCAGACAGCGGGAAACATCAACCACACCACGGGGGCACTGCCCTCCCTCTACTGCCAGGGATTGCGACGACTCACGGTAAACAATCCCGCCTGACAAGAAGGCGTTGCACATCTCGGGCCTTCTCACCTCTGAACAAGAAGCCGATCATGCTTCGAAACGTCGCGGTTTGTTAAAATAAATTTTGGCTGGAGTTTTCTCTTTTCTCCAGGTTTCCGTTATCCCAACCAGACAGACTTCTGCCGAATGTTCACTTTTGAAAGAATAGAGGTATTTGTGTTGCAGGCCCCAAGCCTAGAGTGTCGAGCTCGTTGCTTCGTTTTGTACTTTCCTTGCATTCCTTGGGGGGTATTAGGAGCTCGAAAGCAATATACGAGAAACGAGCCTGGGAAACGCCCGTGCCATGAAGCTTTTTGCCGTGTGGCTTGGACGAGCACAATGAAGGCTGAGGGACCACCGAAAGTGCTTCGGCGCGTCAACGCTGACTATGAATGGAAAGGTGTTTGAATAGGAAAGAAAAGAAAAAATACGAAAAAAAAACGGGTTTTGCTTGAGTCGGCAAGGACTGAACTGCAGGCGTGCTGGGAAAATATGGCAGCAATATCCCCCAAAGAGAGTCTAGAATTCGAAGAGGTCATTAAAGTTTAAAAGCTGTTTGAATTGCCGAGAGGTAACAGAATTCTTTGACCACATTACAGCCCGAAGAAATTTGTTTTTGCAAGTGATGAAGCGTCGCGTATGGCCTGAATGGCGCGTTTCTACCCCCTTCCTCCTTGAAATCCGGTCGCTACAACTTTCGAGGTACCACGGGGGGCAAGCTTTATCTAGCCACTTTAAATAACGCAGCCGCTGTTTAATTGGTAGCGAATGACATGACGAAAGCCGATGGTCTGTGTCGTCGCTACATTTTTAACAAAGCTTGAAATTCGGTGAGATGGTGCATAGCTACTGGGAAAGTTTTGAGCGCGAAACAATGCATTCACAAGGCATTCAAAAGCGCCCGTCCTGTCTCTCTCGTACTTGTGAATGTCTTGTTTGGCGCTCAAAAATTTTCCTATTGCCACATTTATTCATGGAAAAACCGAAGCGGCATCTAAAGACACAAGCGGTTCAATGCAACAGAGAGCGAAGGGGCGCTCTATGCTCGCGAATCGTGCTGCTTTGTCGTATTTGAATCCACATGAATGATGAAGCTCGAACATTGCACTCATTCTCCGTTGATTAGGTACACAATTGTAGATCAAAATCAATGTGGATCACGATATCGCTTAATAAAAGTGGCCTGGAGTTATACATGTGTCAGAACATGCTGCACAGCCCACTTGCATGCCCTCGTATATGAGGGCATGCACAACTTGATAATTTGAAAAATAATTTCTAGGGCTTTACAAGACGGTACATCTATAGACCAGAGCACGCCTATCTCGCACCCAGGCGCCTAGGCTCTCGGCGGCGTACTCTCGCACCCAGACGCCGTGTTTGTTTTGAACTGCCAAGGCGTGTATCTGTCACATGGCAAGTGGCGTGTCTGGGACCTTAAAATACGAGAAAGCGCCTATTCACGCCGCTCCCGCTTACAATTAAGAAGTCATCTGGGCACCACTGCGCCGTCTTTGGATGCAAAAACAATCAGCGGAAGAGGAAGATATTACTCAGCACTCTCTCTGAAGATGACAACACAACATGGGAATCGTGCCGGTGCAGTGTTTTCAGATTGCACAGATTTCCATCCGCAACGAAAAATGCCGAGCTCCGCCGCCAGTGGATAATTGCAATCAACAGAAAAAACTACGAGCCCAGTAAAAGTGTACGATTAAGTACACTTACTGCGTGTATTCAACCGTGACGCCAGTTATTTCGCTTTACAGCAGTAATTTGCGTGCAGTATGCCTGTAGTATGCGGCACCAAATCATTGCCGTAGTCTTTCGCAGGCCGCATGCCAAAAATAGCAGATATTACGACTCACGCGTGCACGCAAACTGCGCACGTTTAGTACAAATATAACGGTGCACTATCGCGATGCAAAGAAACGTGAACAGCGGGAAGCGTGGCTCTTGACTCATTCGAACTGCGACATGCCTTAACTGTCGCTAGGCCAATCTGTGATTTCAGCCGGCGTCACCGTAGTACCATGGTAGTACTATAAAATCTTGCTCTGACTGACACTTTCGCACCGCGCGTGTGTGTTCTGAGTGCCAAAATGATAAACACATGCGGTGCATGAGCGCAAGGCGGAGCGGGATTCTAGCGCTACGGTGACGCCGGCTGAAAGCATAAGTTTTGCCTAGCGATAGTCAAGGGATGTCGCAGTTCGACTGAGTCGAAAGCCACGCTTTCCGCTGTTGACGTTTCTTTCCATCGCGATAGTACGTACCTGATAAAGTTGCTTCCGCAGTCTGCAATGTACGTGCTGTACACATTACGGACTGTCGAGGAAGGTCTTCTCGACGTTTAACAAGAAAACAGCATACATTTCCAGGAGAAGAAACGCGCGGAATACATGCTTACAGCCGGACTCGGGTTGCGAAGTTTCGCGTTTGAATTGCGGAGCGTCTGCTAGCCTGGCAGTTCACGGTGTTGCTTCGCCGCACTTCCCACAGATGGCGCGACGTGCTGCCTAAGTATGGCGGCACACACTGAACTCGCTGTGTTCTGGTGTATACGATTACAAGGCACGCCATAAAAGGAGGCTATGAATATTTGTAACCATAGGTGGGCAAAATAAATGGAGCCCACGCAGACTCACTCAATAAACGTTTTTCGCTTAGCACTCACTAGGACCCAGACTAACCAAAATTCTGCTGAAGCGAACTCACTCGGACTCACACTCATTAATATTTTCTTCGACCGGACTCACTCGGACTCAGACTCACCAAAATTTTGCTGAAGCAGACGCACTCGGACTCAGACTCACAAAATTTCTCTCCAACCAAATTCACTCGGACTCAGACTCACCGGTGTTTTCGTCATCCGGACTCACTCGGACTCAGACTCACAAAAATTTTCCTCAAGGAGACTCACTACGACTCAGACTCATCTAAGTATAACTCAACCGGACTCAGACTCACCAAAGTATAACTCAGCCGGACTCACTCGAACTCAGACTCACCAAAATTTTCCTCAAGCGGACTCACTCGGACTCAGACTCACCTAAGTATAATTCAGCCGGACTCACTCAGACTCAGACTCACGCCTTAATCTGAGTCTGAGTGAGTCTGAGTGAGTCGACTCATGAGTGAGTTTGCCGACCTATGGACATGACATTCGTTATAGGAATGCGCCGAGAGCCGGGTTTTAAGACAGGAAACGTGAGCAACCCAGATGACGATTATTGTTGTGTAGCAGAAATACTGCAAATAAGTTCTGCGGAAACCCGCAAGGTGGCGGAAGGGTTAATGAAGGGAAAGTAGACAACCACCCATTTGTAGCACAAAGCCACAAGGAAATCCATACGGATTTCTCAGAAAGAAAGCTTCTTAGTTGCCGAAAAATAAATGTGCCCGGATAAATAAATAAACCCCGGACCAGGACGAATTTTTCGGCAACTAAGAAGCTTTTCTTTCTGAGAAATCCGTATGGATTTCCTTGTGGCTTTGTGCTACAAATGGGTGGTTGTCTACTTTCCCTTTATTAGCAGAAATACTCCCAAAATACTCGGCTTTTTTCTTAGAGTGCATTACCAGGCTCAGTAGGACCCTGGCCCTGCATTCCGTAAGATGTGGCCCCTGAGGAAAACCCTCGAGCACCAAGCAACGTTTTGAGCAGCTCCTCAGGTGATTTTTGTCCTCAGGATGGTGTGTGCAACAGAGGACGATATTCTTGTTTTTCGCTCCAGATGCCATCTGTTAAAATGTTAGTGGAAATATTAGAAGATGCATTCATTGCAGTGTGCATGCATAAAAAATTAAGTAATGCACACTTAGGATTACTGGTTTGCCCTGTAGTAATGGCGCACAGCAGTGTGTGTTTGTGCACTTCACATTTTTAACATAGAAGTCGGCACAGTCTTTGCTCAGATGTTCCTCCAGCTTCTTTTTTTATGGCCATTTTTGGGTAGCTGCCTTGTACTTCAAGTGCAGGAAAAGCCCCCCTTTGGCGGATGAAGCTGCTTTTCAAAGACTGCCAAATCTTCTGCAATCATCCTCAAGTGCCGTCTTGCACACACTCTCTGTTGTTTCACTGCTTTCCTTCAGCAGCCTGAGCATTGAGCAGTCAATGTCAGGGAAGTGACAGAGCACACAGTGTGGTTTTAAGGTTGCAGGCTTTATCCCACCCACATAAGGGTGCTATTTCGCTGGAAATATACACGTCCATGAATGCATGAGAATAAAAATAAACATTTCTGACCAAAATTTTAATTTATATGGGAACACGTGATAGTGCAATGTGTTCACACGATGCTTGTAAAGTTGTATGGGCACGTCAAAATGAAGCGAATTCCTGAGCAGACCACCAGATACAGTAACAACGTAGCTGCTGTTCTGGAAATGAACTGAGTACAAGAATGATGATTAGTGGGGTTTTGTGGCGCAAGGGCCATGAGTGGCCAAAGAGCGCCATGTCATTTTATGTGGTGCAGGCGATGACCGATGGTTGCAATGACGATGTATTATGGCTGTATAGAGGCCTAAAATCAGTCGCTATATAGAAGCGTAAAAGCTGTGTAAAGAATACAAAATTATGGTAGTGATACGTGATGTGGTCTATGGATGCGAAATGAATTACATGTGGGTGTGCTATCTACAGGTGAGAGATGGAAAATAGCACGAATGCCTCCTGAAGGCCTTTGAGGCCAAAGGCAGGGAGGCCAGTGCGTTCTCTAGTGTAGCTAGCGCAGTAACAACCTCGTTCCAGAGGTCGTGCTACGGTTTGCCTGGGTATATGACATGAAAGTTAGGTACTTCTTTCAAAAACTCCAACAGTGACTGATATTTAAAAACTGGCTCCTTGCCTATGAACATCGATGGGTGAAGTGGTATATGTTCTCGATAATATGATGGGAAGTGCCTTTTTCTTATATCATCTAATCCATTGCACTGCATAAGAATGTGCAGGACAGTGAGCGGTTCTCCACACTTATCACACATAGGTGTATCACCACCGGACAGAAGATGTGAGTGTGTACTGTGTGTGTGTCCTGTTCTTAGCCTTGTAAGTGTAATTTCTGTGCGACGTGATTTTGATACTGGCGGCCAATTCCCGAGATGTGGTTTTATGAGGTGAAGTTTATTTTTTGTTTGCCTGTCCCATAAGCGCTGCCGATAATCCCTGGGCTTTCGTTTAAGAAAGGGTTTCAGGTCTAGTGCAGGGACTCCTATGGATGTATTGGCAGTGCTTTCGTGGGCGGACGCAGCTAGCTGGTCCGCCAACACGTTTCCTTGGATCTCGCGGTGCCCTGGCACCCAGCACACTACGACATGCTCTCTGAGCGTGTAAATTGTACGTAATGTTGTGTATAGTGAGACAAGGACAGGATTTTTGTGTTTCTTCATTGTTTTTAGAGCTTTTACCACACTCAGAGAATCAGTGTATATTACTGCCTTCTGTAGTTTTAGTTGTTTAATGTGTTTGACGGCCTTAAGTATGGCATAGGCTTCTGCTGTGAAGATGCTTGTATTAATGTGCAGAACGCCGACATCTGAAAAAAGATGGACCGACGGCTGCGTATGACACAGAAGTGTAGGACTTGCAGGCATCCGTAAAGAATTCAGGACAGGTGTACTTGTGCTGTAGTTCAAGGAAGTACGTCCGCCACGGTGGTATGCGGTTAGGGTGCTCGGCTGCTGACCCGAAGGTCGCGGGTTCGATCCCGGCCGCGGCGGTGGCATTTCGATGGAGGCGAAATGGCAGAGGCCCGTGTACTGTGCGATGTCAGTGCACGTTAAAGAACACCAGATGATCGAAATTTCCGGAGCCCTCCACTACGGCGTCTCTCATAATCATATGGTGGTCTTGGGACGTTAAACCCCAGATATTATTATTATTATTAGTTCAAGGAAGTACGTATGTATATGAGCAAGAGGGGCGTCTTTCGTGACTTCCGCGAAGGACACATCACAGTCTATGAACTGCCATTGCCACGACGGGAGATCAGCAGCGGGGGCCGCCAAACGGTGTTCGAAAAGTGGCACACCCAATCCCTCAGCTAGGCCCCTCACACGAAGTGCGTAGGGCTGTCGCATCGAAGGGCGGTTGTGAAGAAGAGCAGAGTTGGACAGGTCGTTGACTGCGGAGTGTGAGGGGTGTTCCGTGTTTGCGTTCACCTTTAGAAAATATACATATGATAAATAGGATCTTTGAAGATGGAGCGACCACTCGTTTGATTCCACGTAGAGGCTTTCTACGGGGCTAGTGCGAAAAGCGCCCGTAGATAGGCGAATGCCTAGATGGTGAACTGAGTCAAGCATCTTTAAGGCGCTAGGCGTCGCAGACTGATAGGTTATTGCCCCGTAGTCTAAGCGAGTACGTATGAGGCTTCTATAAAGATTCATCGGACATTTTGTATCGCTGCCCCACGATGTCCGCGACAAGACCTTGAGTATATTCATAGCTTTCAAGCACTTGTTTTTTACATACTTAATGTGTGAGATGAAGGTTAGCTTACAATCTAGGATTCGGCCCAAGAATTTGTGCTCCGTCTTCACGGAGAGATGTTGACCATGCAGGTCAAGATCTGGATCTGGATGAAGGCCTCTCTTTCGAGAGAACAGGACGCAGCTGCTTTTTTGAGGATTAAGAATAAAACCGTTTTCGTCTGCCCATTTTGAGATCTTATTCAGGCCTAGCTGGACCTGCCGCTCACACATTGAAAGTTTGCATGATTTCAAACCGACTTGCACATCGTCGACATATGTGCAATAAAACATATTTCGGGGGATGCAAAAACGCAAGGTATTCATTTTGATGATAAAAAGTGTACAACTAAGTACACCACCTTGCGGCACTCCTGTTTCTTGGACGAATGTTCGAGACAAAACACTGCCTACTCGAACACAGAATGTCCTGTTGGACAATTAACTTTCAATTACGGAAAGCATTCTACCACGCACACCAAGGTGGGACAAGTCTCTTAAAATTCCAAAGCGCCATGTCGTGTCGTAAGCTTTTTCCATATCGAGGAACACAGAAAGAAAGATTGATTGTGCACGAAAGCGTCTCTGATCTGTGCCTTGATACGTACCAGGTGGTCAGTGGTGGATCTCCCTTCTTGAAACCCGCACTGGAATTGGTCAAGCAGGTTGTTTGTTTCAAGGAAATGTATGAGTCGGCGGTTATACATCTTTTCGAAGAGTTTACATAGGCAGCTTGTTAGTGCGATAGGCCTGTAACTCGCAACAGAGGATGGGTCCTTGCCCTGTTTTAGGATCAGAGTAATAATGGCTTCCTTCCATACAGAGGGAATATCGCCGGAAAACCATATAGCATTGTACAGGGAAAGTAGGGCTTTTTTTGTTTCGAGAGGTACGTTTTTCAGCATTTCATATATTTCACGGTCAGAACCTGGGGCGGATTTATTACAGCAGTTTAGAGAAGCCTGTAGCTCAGGTAAACAAAAAGGTTCATTGTATGCCTCGTATTTTGTACATTTACGCTCTAGTTTCTGTTTTTCTATTCTTGTTTTGTAACGTTGAAAGGCTTCAGAGTAGTGCGACGAGCTGGACACCTGCTCGAAGTGTGCGCCTAGGCAGTGTGCCTGGTCTTCCAAGCTGTCGCCTTGTGTGTTTACAAGACGGAGTGAATATGTTTGTCTTCCTATTACCCTACTGACCCTGTTCCAGACTTTACCCTCGTGTGTATATGAAGTGATGCCTGATAAGAACTTCTGCCAACTTTGCCTTCTTGCTTGTCGGCGCGTCCTCCTGCCTTGCGACTTGATGCTCTTAAAGTTTGTAAGGTTCTCCACTGTAGGAGAGTCCCGAAGCAACCTCCATGCCTTGTTTTGTTTCTTTCGCGCGTTTCGACAATCATTATTCCATCATGGCACACGTCGTTTACCAGATAGTCCATTTGTTTGTGGGATGCATTTGGTTGCAGCATCGATCAAAAAGGCTGTAAAATAGTCCACAGCAGCCTCTATGCTTAAAGCACATATGTCAGTCCAACTTAAGAAGGTAAGTTTTCGAAACTGTTCCCAATCAGCTCTGTCCCTCTGCCATTTGGGAACATGTGGAGTACTTTCATTTGCTATAGGCTCCGTACAGTCGAGTTTGCGGCTACCCTGGCGCCATCTGCCGTAGCGACGCGACAGCATTGAGAAGGTGGCTCGGCCGGCTCTACGCATATTGCGTCTGTACTTTGCCCGCGCAATGCAGTCGTTGCCGTCCACGGTTGGGGCCGTTTTGCTTTGTTTCTCCTTCTACTGATGCGTTTTGGCACCGTGCAATGACTTCTGCTTCGGGGCCAAGCGTCGGAAGCGGCGCAGGTGTGAAGAAAGGCCCTGGAACCGGCGGTATTGCTGCGTCAAGGGCTGCCATAATCACGAAGGGCAGCCCCGGAATCAAGTTCTATCGGTTTCCCGGCCGATCTTACGAGATCGGCCGGCGAAAGAAATGGATCGCGGCTGTGAGAATAAAAGTCAGAATAATTCAGTGCTCATTTGTCTCACTTGCCCCGCGAAGCGACTCGTGGTTGCGCCGATTCGGTCGGAAAGTAAGTCCCGGTTCTGTGTTGAGCAGTGAGCCGTGATAGGCCGCTTACAACTGCTTGTACACCGCAGAAGTTTTCGTCTGGCGGCGCACCAGACTACGCCGACGCTCACACAACGTCGGAGTTCCGCGGTGTCGCACAGCCACCTTCAATCAAGATCGCACCCGATTCGGATCAAATTTCTCAATTTCGATCAAACATAGTCGCCGCTTCACGGGCCAGCAATTCGAAACGAGCTATTCTACTTCACTGGTCATTACTGTGCCGACAACGGCCTGCGATCGCGATGCTCCATATCGACGCGCGGATCGCAGTCGATGGAAAACAGATCGGGTACAATCGAAATGCAAAGTAACCGTGCTGTACCCACTTCATATCGAAGTGTTTATCTATTTAAAGTGAGAGTGTGACAAGGGGGGAATGAAACGAAAGGCCGCCGCGTACAACGCATCGCAGTAACGAGGCAAGCATCGCCAACAGAAAGGCGGTCAATTAAAACTTTGTCAAATTATAACACAATCTTTTCAAGGTGGCACTTTAGTCACTTCAATTTTTGTGTCACAGAAGGTATTACTCACGTGCAGGGTGACTTCGTAGAGCTGCTTTCCCTGCTGCGAGCGGCACTTCGCGTGAACGTCTAGGCCATCCACTTCTTTCACGTCCCGTACATGTGAAGCAGTGTGCAGCTTGTCTCCACTTTTTAACGCCGCACCATGAAAGTAGTCGCCTATTCCTTTAATAGGTCGAAACCGCGCGAAAAGTATTTGGGACATCACCAATTTAAGAGGAACGAGCCTTGCTCCTGCGCGCACACAAAAACGTCGGATCGTGGGCGTACAGGTGGAGAAGCGTGATCCGCGCGTAGTTTCAGATTTCCCGCTGTCACGCCGCTCGCCACGGGCGGCGCTGAACGCCGCAGCGCCGCTACTGCTCAGCAGCGCCGCCTGTTCACTGTACGGAGCCTATTGGTGTGCTTAGAATTATTGGGAAGTGGTTACTGCCATAGGGGTTCCCAATAACTTCCCAATTAAGGAGGGGCAGAATCGATGGAGATGTAATGCTCAGATCGATGGATGAGAATGTTCTATTTGCAAGGCTGTAATATGTTGGGACTTTCTGATTCAAGAGACATGCGCCAGAAGAGAAGAGGAATTGTTCAATTAGGCGACCTCGCGCATCGCAACGAGAATCACCCCAGAGACTGCTATGTGCATTGAAGTCCCCAAGCGCTAGATAAGGTTCTGGTAGCTGATCTATTGGGGACTGGAATTCATATTTTTGTAGATTGTGGTGTGGCGGTATGTAAACGGAGCAGATTGTGATGGGTTTATTGCATAGCACAGCTCGAACAGCCACTGCATCTAGGGAAGTTTGAAGAGGTGAATGCGTGCACGCTATTCCTTGATTGACTGTAACTGCTACACCACCGGATGACGCCATGGCATCATCTCGGTCCTTTCGGAAGATTACATAATTGCGTAGGAAGTTTGTGTGTTTTGGTTTTAAGTGGGTCTCTTGTACACACAGCACTTGTGGATTGTCTTCGTGGAGGAGTTCTTTTATGTCATCGAGGTTTCGAAGAAGGCCTCGGATGTTCCACTGTAATATTTGTGTCTGCATGTTGAGCATAGAATGGTGCAGTGTGTACAATAAGAAAATGTGGAGTGTACTTTCGGGTTCCAAAGGCAGGACGGTTGTGCGGCCCTGTTATTGGCTTTTTTGTTTTCTTGGCGCGGTCCAGAGAACAGCGCCGATGTTTCGGCACCAGAGGTACCGATGTCGTCTCGATTGCCTCCTGGGAGGCACTGGAGGCCCGCTCGTGCGGGCCCGTGGTTCGAGTTTTAGGCCTCGCCTGGTGCGACGAGGCCCTAAGACCCGACGGCCCTGAAGTCGCCGGTTCCTGTTCGATAGTTGGCGGAGTAGAATGAACTACTGGCCGCCTTGGGGGCAGGGGCCACAGCCGACGGCTCGCTCTGCGCGGGCCAGGCAAGTGGCGGAGGCCGGTGTGACGCTGCCCCCTTACGCGCCACATCGGCATAGGTTGTGCCATGAAACGGTGAACATCTCCTCCTGGCTTCCCTGAAGGAGATGTTCTCTCTGACTTTGAGTGAGATAATATCTTCTTTTTTTTTCCACGAAGCACAAGCCCGTGAGTATGCTGGGTGGTCACCACCGCAGTTGACACAGTGACATGGAGAATTGCAGTTTTCAGATGTGTGGTCCTTTGAGGCACATTTGGCACATGTGGATTGCCCTCTGCAGGCAAGGGAACCATGGCCGTAGCGTTGACATTTGAAACACCTTCGCGGGTTCGATATGTATGGCCGGACTCGTAGTTTAGTGTACCCTGTTTCTATGTGTTCGGGGAGTTCGCTTGATCCAAATGTGAGTATAACGTGTTTTGTTGGTTTTTCTGTGTTGTCCCTTCTAATCTTTATTCTTTGAACGTTTACAACATTTTGTTCTTTCCATCCGTCGAGCAGCTCAGCGTCAGTTAGGTTCAGGAGGTCGTCATCAGAGACAACGTCTCGAACGGTATTCATAGACCTATGAGGGGTGACTGTGATTGGGATATTTCCAAAAGATGTCAGATTCGGGAGGATTTCATACTGTTTCCTGTCTTGCAGTTCAAGCAGCAGGTCGCCGCTTGCCATCTTAGATGCCTTGTAGCCTGGTCCTAGTTTCTCTGTTACATTTCGAGCTACCAAAAATGGAGAGATGGTTCTGGCCATTCCGTCAGACTGTTCACGGTGGATTACATGATACTTGGGAAACTGTTCGTTAGTCTTTGCAAAGAGTGTGGTGGCTGCTTCGGTGCGTAACCTTTTCAGGTTACGATCAGATTTGTGTGAAGATGCACTTAACATAGCAGATTTCATGAGTTTCGGCAGCGGTGCCAGCCGCCCACCACCGAGCCCAACAAGGGGACGTGGCAGGAGATGCTGAGCAAATCCTGCCAACGCCAGCCGTACAACGCTGCTATAACCTAATATGGAATAACCAAGACTGGGTATCCACACCCTTGCCGCCAGGAAAGTAGAAGTAAATGGAAGTGAGAAGATGACAGGAAAGATTAAAAGAGAGAGAAATACGAAGATAAGGGTAGATAGAGACAGGAAAAGGCGACTGCCGATTTCCCCTGGGTGGGTCAGCCCAGGGGTGCCGTCTACGTGAAGCCGAGGCCAAAGGGGTGTGTTGCCTCAGCCGGGGGGCCTTAAAGGTCCAAACACCCGGCGTCGGCTCAACCCCCCAGGATCCCCTTTTCCCCGGACACGGCTGAGCCACGCATGGCGAGGCGTGGGAGGGGGGTTGAACCCCCCCCCCCCCCCCCCCGTTAGCTCGGGTCCGTGGTGTCGCCACACACCAAACGCCTGCTTGCGCAGACGCCCCTGCAGGACCTGAGTACAAGGAATGTACATTATTAGAGCAAGGATAAAAGTACCAAGGCATAGAGACTAGATAGTCAAATACGATACTGTCGCAATGGCGATGCGTGTGCACATTTACTGTGGACACACACTAGACAGAATACCTTTAAACCATTGGCATAGCCAGGGGTCGAGGCGGGGTTCAAACCTTCCCCGAAATTTTTCAATTTTCCATGCACACATACAAACACACCAACAAACATATGTGTTTTAAGTGACCCCCCCCCCCGCCCCCCCAGAAAAAAAGAATTTGAACTAAGCTACTAGTGCTTTAAACAGCTACAAGAAAATAAGACGACGTAAACTACCGAGAAGAATAGGCGAAAGGAAGGAGCGTCGCACTTGCAAGTAGGTTTATTCTTGCAAAACCGTCGCAGTATACCAGTGGCGTAGCCGGGGGGGGGGGAGGCTGGGGGGTTCAAACCTTCCGCGAAATTTTTCAGTTTTGCTTGCATATATATACACGCACACATACAAACGCACGCACGAACAGACGTAAAGTATGGTTGAAACCCCCCGCCCTGAAAAAAAATTTCTGGCAACACACCATGCCACTTCCAGCTGGGTATCCTCGCTCGGTCATTGTGGCAGCGGCTGAATCCCTGCTTCAAAAGGTGAAAGAGAAAGAGAAGGCATGTCAGCAGTTCGAAAAAAATACCAATAGTTGTCCCGTATGCCCGTAAGGTTGAACACAGCCTTAAAGAGGTGGCTAATAGCAACAAGTACCTGTGGTGTTTTCTGCGCCATGGAAGGTGTCGCGCTTATGCCCACAGATGTCAAGAGTACCCGTGCCTGCCCACTGTGCTAAGAGGCTAGTTAGTTATGTTGGGTTTGATGGCGCAAAAGCAGCAATGGCTATGAGGCGCCAGACACTAGGTGATTTTCAATGAGATGGTAAAATGAAGTGAAAAAACCAAAATTTTGTTTACAGTTTGTGTAAAACACCTGTGGCCTCTAGAAAACGAAAAACGTCCTCTATGGGGATGATTGCATTTTCTGAAAGGATTAGCATTGGTGTAGAGGTGTTTGTGATTTGTAGAATTCATTAAAATAATCGTGTCTTCTTTTTTCGAAAAGTGGACATGTTATTAAAACATGATTGACAGTCAGAGGTTCCTTGCAATGTTCGCATTGTGGCTGATCTTCTCCTCGCAGTACAAAGTTGTGAGTTAGGTGAGTATGACCTATTCGCAGGCGACATAGTGTTACTTCGATGAAGCGCTTTTGGTGATAGCATGATTTCCATTCTTGTAAAATAGGCTTGATAGTTCGAAGCTTGTTAAGCCCTTTACACCGCCATTCTTCTTGCCATTTTGCCCTAAAGGCTGTCCGGCATCTATTAAAAGAATCTCTGAATGGTACCTTTATTTCTGCTACGTTGTGATGACTTGCCATTGCTGCTACCCTGTCTGCCTTCTCGTTTCCTGTGATGCCAACGTGGCTCGGCACCCATACTAGACGGATTGTCTTGCCATTTTTCTCAGCTATTTCCAGCATGTGTAGGATGTTCCCAAGCATCGGTTCGCTTTCCGACCTAGTATGTAGTGCCTTTAATGCGCTGAGGGAGTCAGTGTATATAACTGCTTCTTTTATGGTTTTTAGATAAAATATCTTCTAGAGCAATAAAAAGAGCATATACTTCCGCTGTAAAAAAAGATAGAAATTGCGGCAGTCTGATGCAGGATTCTGAGTCTTTTGATGTAACAGCACTTCCTGTATGTTCTTGTGTTTTTGAACCGTCAGTGTAGTATTCATAATGTTTGTTATATTTTTCTTGAACCACTACGAAGTACTGTATAATGTGCTCCCGTGGAGTTTCCTTTTTCCTTAAATGAGTCAGGGCAAAATCAGTGAAATGTGTGATGTCCAACCATGGAGCCAGTCGTCCCGGTGTTTGGGCAACGTTGAGCGCCTGATTTGGTACGTTATATTCCAGACATATTTCTTCAAAGCGCAGGAGAAGTGGTCTTATCATGTGCGGTCGGTTGTTGTACTGTCTTCTTGTACTGGTGTGAGAAACAATGGTGTGGCATATGTGACAAGGTTTCGATCGGGTTCTTAGTACATACGATACTGTAAGCAGCGCTCTTCTATGTTCCAGGCAAGGCTCGTTGCTCTCAGCATACAAACTCTCGACGGGTGATGTTCTGTATGCCCCAGTTGCCAAGCGCAATCCGTGATTATGTATTGGATCAAGACGTTTCAGCTAAGATTTCCTTGCTGATCCGTAAACCACGCTGCCGTAGTCAAGTATGCTCAGCACACTTGACCGGTAAATGCGTAAAATGCAAATTCGATCAGCACCCCAGTGTTTCCATGATAACATTTTTAGGATGTTAAGCGCCTTGTTTGCCTTCTTTTTTATGTTGTTCATATGAGCAATGAAGTTTAATTTGCTGTCAAAGACTAGGCCCAGAAATTGGTGTTCTTGTTTCAGCGGCAGTAGGCTATTGTTAATTTTAAGACCAGGATCGGGATACAAGCCCCGCTTTTGCGAAAATAGAACGGTAACGGTTTTCTGAGTCGAAAAGCGAAAGCCATTTTGATCTGCCCATTTGGTTAGTTTGTTGATGGTGAGCTGGAGCTGCCTTTCACATGTGGATATAGTTGAAGCCCGACATGCTATTTGAAGATCGTCCACGTATAGTGAATGCATAATGGAGGGTGGGATTACTGTATTTATAGAATTCATTTTGACTACGAAGAGTGTGGTGCTTAATATGCAACCCTGCGGCACACCATTTTCTTGGACGAAAACACGCGATAGTGTGGAGCCCAGCCGTACCTGAAAATTTCGGTTCGATAGAAAATCCGACAGGCAATTAAGCATTCTACCGCGTATTCCTAAATTCGCCAAGTCTCTCAATATACCAAATCTCCATGTGTTGTCGTAGGCTTTCTCCAGGTCAAAAAAGACTGCTAGGCAGTGTTGTCTATGTAAGAATGCTTCACGTATGGTGTGTTCGAGGCGAACAAGATGATCGATTGTTGAGTGACCTTTTCTATACCCACACGGTGATCGTCTAGTAGATTCTCTATTTCAAGGGTGTATGTTAGCCTAATGTTTATTATGCTCTCATATGATTTTGCCATGTAGCTTGTAAGTGCTATAGGTCTATAGCTACCCGGTGACGTCGGTGGTTTTCCAGTTTTTAGAAATGGGACTATGGTTGCCATCTTCCACTTAGTGGGCATTCGGCCGGTTTTCCAGATCATATTAAAGAAATTTAATAATGCTTGTACGGCACCCTGCGATAGGTGAGCGAGCATTGTGTAATGGATTCTGTCAGGGCCAACTGCTGTCTTTTTTTCCCGCTGAAAGCACAGCGTTTAACTCATGGAGTGTTAATGGTGTGTTATAAGGCTTATCTAAACCTCCTGTTAACGGTAATTTCTGCTTTTTCGGCTGTCTGTTTGTACTTCAGGAAAGATTGCGTGTAATTTGCAGAACTGGATATGGTGTGAAAATGTTCGCCTAGAATATCCGCTTGCTCCTCTAGGGATGTTTGCGTACCTGGGCCTGTAAGTATAGGTATCGTGTATGGGGAGTAATCACCGCTGAACTTCCTAACCTGGTCCCACATTTTTTTTTTGATGTGGTTGAGCTATTGATTGTGGATATGTATTTCTGCCAGAACGATTTTTCTGCTTGTCTACGGATATATCGTGCTTTTGCTTTAAGCTGCTTGAAAGCGAGGAGGTTATCATACGTAGGGTATCTGCGGAAAGTGCACCACGCTTTGTTTTGTAGTTTTTTTTTGCTATTGTGCACTCGCTGGTCCACCATGGTTTGAGCTTTTTCCCCACTAGTCCCGTAGACTGGGGAATAGCTTGCTCTGCTGCTGAAAGTATGCACGAAGTAAACCTATCATTCATCTCATCTATTGTTATGTGGACAAGAAACTCCTCCTGTAGAGTGGCTTTCTCTGTAAATAAAGGCCAGTTAGCTTGATGTAGCTTCCAGCGTTGCGGACGAGAGTGTATGGTCGGAAGTGGAGATGTTAGTTTTACAACAGCAGGTAGATGGTCGCTACCATAAGGGTTGTTTATTATTTCCCACGTAAAATCAAGAAATATTGAGCTGGAGCACAGTGCCAAATCTAAACAGCTCATGGCTCCTGTGCTTGGAGAGCAGTACGTAGGTGCGCCAGTGTTTAAGAAACATATATTGTTAGTTAGAATAAAGTCTTCAACTACCTGCCCTCTACTGTCTGTCTTAACACTTCCCCATAAAGTATTGCGCGCATTAAAATCTCGAGGTATTAAAAAGGGCTCAGGCAGCTGCTCCACAATCAGTTCTAGCTCTCTTGCCTTAAAAGGTGTATGAGGTGGAATGTACATTGAACATACGGTGATAGTTTTATGCGATAAAATGGTGACAGCCGCTGTTTCAATGGAACTATTAACGATTACTTCTCTCGTCGCTATGCCGCTTTGGACTATGATGGCGACCCCGCCCGACAGCCGGTTGCCTTGCAAACGGTCGCGGCGTATGACGGTGTAACCTTTTAAAATTTTGGTGTTTTTCGGTCCTAACTTGGTTTCCTGTAAACATAGAGCTACAGGAGAGAAGCTTTTCAGGATGTCCTTAACGTCGCTTAGGTTGCGTGTCATGCCTCTACAGTTCCAATGAATGATGTACGCCATTATGTAAGAAAATGTGTATGAGATGTATTACATTGAGGTGTTAATGCAGAAACTAAAAATCGACGGTTGTTATGTGTTGTTCGGTTACTTCTTTTTTTGTGGGGCCAAAACTACGTTTCGGCTCCCTTTCCCTCCTTTGCAGGGAGGAATGATGGGCTGCCGGGTCGTCCTGCTGATTGAAGCAGGGTCTCCCACGCTTTCACTATCCGATGGACACACGTCGATGAAATCTGCACCGCCAGGGTGCTCATCACTGCTGGTGCCCTGCGAGGTTGCTGGCCTCCTCAGAGGAGGCTGGCTGCTCGGCACCGTCAATGAGGTCTGTTTCACCTCGACATTGGGTTGGCTGACACCAACACTGGTCGAGGCTTTTAGACCTCCGTGAGGAGAAGCACTTGGTGCCTCTTTTGGGCTCTTGTCTGGGGGGGGGCGGACTGCAGCCACTAGGTCCTGGAGTTGGACCTGTGTGCCTACAGAAACCATCGGCGGTGCCTTCCCCTCTGCACCGCTTGAGAGTAGGTACCCTTTTGGGCAAACGCAACACGCTTGCGAGCTTCTTGGTACGGTATGTTCTCCTTTGTTTTCAGTGTAAGTATGTCCTTTTCTTTCTTCCATTCTGGGCAGGAGCGTGAATACGCAGCATGCGGTCCCTTGCAGTTGACACAGTTCAATGTGTTAGTGCACTCTTCTTCTTCATGTTCGTTCTGGCCACATTTTACGCAGGTTGCATTGCCACGACATGACTGTGACCCATGCCCAAATCTCTGGCACCAGAAGCACCTGCGAGGATTGGGTATGTAGGGCCTCACCCGAAGGTATAGGTACGCTGCCTTAACTGATGTAGGAAGAGTCGTGCTTGAGAAGGTTAATATCACATTCTTTGTCCGGATTTCCTTGTTTTCTCTACGGATGATGATTGCTCGTGCGGCAAGTACGCCTTGATGCGCTAGAGCTTCCTCACTTTCAGCGTCGGTGCACTTGAGCAGTTCATTGTCGAATATTACTCCTCGTGTGTTATTGAGGGATCTGTGAGCTGTTACAGATACTTCATGTTGTCCTATTTTCCCTAGTTGTCTGATTTTGCGACTTTGTTCCTTGTTTTCTACTTCTATTAGGAGGTCTCCTGTATTCATTTTTTTGGCACTGTAGTTGCTTCCGATGCATCCTTGGATTGCTTTTGCGATCGGGAATGGTGACATGTCAAGAATCTTAGTCTCGCTCAGGGACGTTACGACAAAAAATTTTGTGTATTCACTCTCTTTAGTAAAAAATTGCTCAGTTGCTTCGGTGCGGCCCCTTTTAAGGGACCGATCACTGCGGAATAGGGGGGTTCGTTTTTCCATAGAAAATCATGATTGTACGGCAGCTATGCTGGCCACCCACCATGGGGTCCAACGGGGGGAACGTATAGAGACGTTAGCCATACATTGCTACTATAACCCTATGGTCCTGACCAAGAGAGATCATTTTCCCCGGGGTTAACCCTCGCCGCCAGGAAAAAGTGAAGTGACCGGAAGATATTAGACGACAGGACAGGTGTAAAGATATACGAAACAGAAAGGGGGGGAGAAGTGAACAGGAAAAGGCGACTGCCGATTTCCCCTGGGTGGGTCAGCCCAGGGGTGCCGTCTACGTGAAGCAAGGGCCAAAGGGGTTCGTTGCCTCTGCCGGGGGGGCCTTAAAGGTCCAATCACCCGGCGTTGGCTCAACCCCCCAGGAACCCCTTTTCCCCGGACACGGCTGAGCCACGCACGGCGAGGCGTGGGAGGTGGTCGAAACCCCCCCCGTTAGCTCGGGTCCGTGGTGTCCCTACACACCAAACGCCTGCTCGCGCAGACGCCCCTGCGGGGGTGGTAAGAGGCATGCGAGGCCCTACGTCACCTGTGAGATGGGAGTGGTCTACGAAATTCCGCTCTCCTGTGGAAGGGTTTACATCGGCCAGACCGGCCGATGCGTAAACGATCGAGCGAGGGGGGCATGATCTTTCAATCAAGAAGAATCTTTCAGCACATTTGCCTATGGACTGCTACGCGTGTGGATGTGAGGCAAGATTTGCCAATATCACCATTCTTGGTAGACGCAAAGAGGCGATTTAGCGAGAGATGCTAAAAGCATACTTCATCAGAAAGAAAAAAAATATCTGTATAAGCGATACATCAGTAGTGCTGCGTTCAGCTGAATTTGATTTTTTAACACGGAAGTGTTTTAGGCCGGGGTCCACCAAGATTTGAGTGACGTATTTCCGTCACGGAAATGCACATGATCAGACGACAAAGAAAAAAAATACACATGATCAGACGACAAAGAAAAAAAGTTCCGTCAACGGGAGTCGAACCTACGACCTCTAGGTCCGCGACAAGAGATGCCGGGCACGCTATCTACTGCGCCACGGTCTTTTTTTCTTTTATTATTAACTGCGCCACGGTCACATACTCTGTAGGCTTTAACAACAAGCCTTTATATCTACCACTGTCCTCTCACAGTGCTCTTGCCAAAGGGAAGTAATGCATAATGACCATGAAATGCACGACTAGTTCCTTGAAAGCGTTGTTTCTCCACGTCCGCACCATTTGGCGCGTTTCGAATAGGGGAAAAGTGTATTTGTCGACGCATTAACAAACTGCCAGGTGGCGACCATACCACCAGCGTCGGCCTCGCTCATAGCATCCATCCATACCAAAAATAGATCTGCGACGCACGAATGCGTCGCGTGGCCGTTGTAGATGATTACTTGCGCTCTAATATTCGTCGGCTGACTCTAATTGGAAAGCGAATTCTTCGCTGCGCGGTAACTATAGCAGGGCGGCTGGGCCGCGCGCGCAGGAGCCTTGAAAAGGAGCGACTCGACTCGTGGGTGACAGTTTCAAGACTGGTTTATTGAAGATGACTAGAAAGTTCGAAAGAAAGAGAGAGGTAGAATAGGAAGAAGGAAAGATCGGAGCCGATCCAACGAAGGCTACCGTGGGAATGGTGCGGGCGAAATCCCGTTCGCTCCCGTCGGCTTTGTGTTGGCGGCCCTCCTCTCGACCCGTGAAATTGGGCGGCGAAGATGAACGTCTTCGACGGCGTCTGTACGGCGGGGAGGCAGGACGAACCCTTCGGCATTCTTAACATCCTCCCCCGCAATGAGCACACGCTCATTCCTGGTCGTCTTCGTCCCATGGTGGCTGATTAGTCGTTGAGCTCAAGCGGGTACAAGGCTTGTACTGGTCGTCGAAGCTCTCTTTTGTTTGGAAGGCGCGTGTTCGGCCGTCTCTTCCTGGGAAAGTTTCCAGAACGCCATATTGGAGGGAAACAGCGCGAAAGTTCCAGAACGCGGCACAGTTTCCACATCTGGCGATGAGCTCTGTCATCTCCAAGGAGAACTATATCTCCTTCATTAATACTTCTTCCTTTTCCTGGCTTTATTACATGCGCAGAACGCAGTTGCAGGAGATATTCGAGCCTCCAACGTCGCCAGAATGAGTCGACAAGGGTGCTGCGCTGCTTCCATCTTCGGATCTGGCTATCTGCGGTCGACTTCGCTTCCGTCGTTTCTCGGAGAGGAGGCAAACTGGTTAGCTTGCGGCCGACCAGGAAGTGGGCAGGTGACGAAGGCATAAGCTCCCCCCGCGTCCGAAGAGACGAAGGTCAAGGGACGAGAATTAACCGCAGCATCTGCTTGCGTTAGAACTGTGGAGAGGCTGTCGTAGTCGAGGAAGCTTTTTCCGAGCACGGTCAATAAAAGCACGCCGTATGTGCTCGAAGCCACACCCAATGCCTCGAGACTGCGGACGCCCGTCTGAAGTTCATCGTAGAGTGTCCTTAGCCTCTCGGTATCTTGAAGGTTGTGCACCGGGCGGACCGCAAGCAAACGCGACATGTGCTCCTCAATGATGACCTCGTCCTTGCCAAATCTTTCGACCAATGTTTTCACAGCAATTTCGTAGTTTTGTTCACTGATGGGAAGTCCGTCGATAGCAGCCGCAGCCTTTCCGGTGAGATAGCTGGTCAGATACTGGAACTTGTCGATCGTATGGAGCGCTGGATTTTTGTGAATCGTACACTCGAACTGGTTCCAGAATCTGGTCCATGAGCTCAGATCCCCGTTGAACTTCGCAATCTCCAGCTTCGGAAGTCTGGTTGTCAATGACGGTAACTGGAGAGACGAAGTCGCCAATGTGCTCTGAACAGAACCAGAATGTACTGCTTGTTCCGAATCGTGGGTTCCTGATGAGGTGCTTGACCTTGTTTCACTTAAGGCTTCGTTCTTTAGAGCTCGCTTGATTTTGGTCTTTCATGGTAGTGATTTTCATGTTGTAGTCAATGCATTCGGCGAGCGCGGCATCGAGTTCCTGCAGCTCAATTTTCTTCTCGATGGCGTCGTTGACTGTCTTTAGCCCATCTGCTTGCTCTATAAGATTTTCAAAATGCTCTTCGAGCTCACCGCTTGCTGTGGCTGGCGCTTGCAGCAAGACGCTGCTCTCTGCGATGATGGCGTCGATGGCTCGTCGAAGGGTGGCTTGCTTTTTCTGCAGTCGTTCCATGGCGCTTTCGATGTCAGCTGGCGAAGTAATCCCGGGTTTCGGCACCAGAAAATGTAGATGATTACTTGCGCTCTAATCTTCGTCGGCTGACTCTAATTGGAAAGCGAATTCTTCGCTGCGCGGTAACTATAGCAGGGCGGCTGGGCCGCGCGCGCAGGAGCCTTGAAAAGGAGCGACTCGACTCGTGGGTGACAGTTTCAAGACTGGTTTATTGAAGATGACTAGAAAGTTCGAAAGAAAGAGAGAGGTAGAATAGGAAGAAGGAAAGATCGGAGCCGATCCAACGAAGGCTACCGTGGGAATGGTGCGGGCGAAACCCCCCTTCGCTCCCGTCGGCTTTGTGTTGGCGGCCCTCCTCTCGACCCGTGAAATTGGGCGGCGAAGATGAACGTCTTCGACGGCGTCTGTACGGCGGGGAGGCAGGACGAACCCTTCGGCATTCTTAACAGCCGTAACTCCGCGTTCCGAACTTACGCTCGCCCCGCGAAGAATCGAAGCCGGCCAACGGGAAAGACAACACGCTCGTTGCGTTTCCCGCTGGTCGGGCAGTGGTGTTCAAGAACTCTAACATGCCGCGAGTAGGCGACCTTAGCCCAAGTTAGGCGTCCTATCAGTGACGCTCTTCTGGTTGTCACACCAGTTTCACTGACTCCGCTCTCACCGGACAGCTACACAAGCATCTATGACCACAAGGGTTCGTTTAATCATTCATTATGCACGTTAGTCGTCGGGATAGAGATGTACCACCAAGCGTCAACGTGGATGCATCCACGTTAAAGGGTGCTATAACTGTCAAAACACCACTAGACATTCTGCAAGCTCTCTTATATCAATGTACAGTAATCATTCGACTGCTTTTGTAAGGACACGTTTCACTTTCGTGCTGTTCGCAATGCCCATAGACTGTCGCGCCGCCAAACGGAATTTAGAAGCGTCCTCTCATGCATGATCAGTAGGCGACACTATGGCAGCCCTACGCAGTCGCTCCCATGTTCGGCTGTGTTAGCAGAAAACAAACACTACTTGTTTGCATGTTTCCTGCATGACTGAACAAACCGGCCCCTCCGTGACACGATAAATCTGATTCGTTCTTGCGAGACGCGAAGTTTTCGTGAAAACACGAGCCAACACGCGCGTTCAGCGATGACCCTAGAGCACTGCGCGGGCCGGGATTTCCGGCCCGAGCCCGGCCCGGAAGTTGTTTAAACTTACCCGCCCGAGCCCGGCCCGGTGATTCAAAGCGAGACCCTGGCCCCGCCCGTACCCGAGGAAAAAATTTGCCTACCCGGCCCGGCCCGGCCCGACCGCAGATCGGGCCCGACAGAGGCCCGAGACAATAATCTAGGTGGTGTCGCCCGAACACGAAATCGACAAGGTGTTTTAAGTGGTATATATCTACGTTTTCGTGGCGCATGCTTCGCTAGCAATTATACTTTAATCTATGGTAATTTCTTGTAAAAAGGGGCTCATGGTGGAAACAGCTGTGCTGATACACTCGATGCAATGAATGTTTGCTTGGCATTGGTACACTGTACCTACTTTTTCTGCAAATACTATGGGGATGCAATCAATGCTTGGACGGACACCCGCTTGGTCGGGAAGAATCATTGAATAAAAATATCTGGAATTTCCACGAAGTGAATCATGACGAGTGCGCGAAGCACTGGGGATCGTTCTTACCGTAAATCACCCATGACATTGCCCACTCGCGCATGTAAATGAGTGACAACGCGTGTGTACAGTATATACAATGTGTTTTTGCCATTGAGCCGCCGCCTCCTGCGTCCTCAACCTCGGGGTAGCAGCTTGTTGTCGGCGTTGCCGTTTTGCCTTTCGCGCGCGAGAGCGCGTTCACGATCGTTTTCATCCATGGCAGAAAGAGAATGTGTCGTCTGGAACGCGCTTGTTCTTCATCGTCATCAGCGTCATCGTCATCGTCATGGCGTATAATGGTTACCTTGGATGTGCTGTGCCGTGATGGCAGCGTCATCGTTATCGCACTAGCGTGGCTACACCGGGGGAGTGATGTACAAGCCTCGACCTTAAGGAGCTTCGCCCCTAAAAGACGAGGACACCGACCACAAGAGAATAAAAATGTGTTGACGTTGCGGGACCCATAATGGGAGCCTTGTTCACAATCGTTGTGAACAAAGCTCCCGTTCTGGGTGCCGAAACGTCAGCCATGGGGATCATCAAGAGCGTTTCGCAGCAGATATTGTAGCAAGGAAAGTGATTTGCAGCATGAGTTCAGTTTCAATATTGAGCGCAATAAAAACAGAGGACACAAGGAACAGAACGCTATCTTCCCTTGTTTACATTGCGGTGTATTAAAATTTAAAGCATGCTCTAATGACAAAGCCAACCGTACACCCTTCATGATATGTAGCGCCTGTCTTCAGCATAGTAGCCCCTTGCCACAGCATGAGAAATAGAGAAAGAAAGCAAAATTCATTACGTTCTTGTAACTACACTATAACCTAGACAAAAATTATAATGAACGGCGCGCACCACATGTATTTTTATAAATACGTATAAGCAGCCGAAAAGAAGAAAAAGTATTTGTCACAGCATTCTTTTCGTCTATCCCACCGCTGCTAGTATATACACTATAGCAGTTGTTTGTTGCATATTAAAGCGACAGCGTTAAAGAGCTCGTTTCGAAGAAAATCCGGCGTCGGCGTCGTTGGTTGTGAGCGAAAAATCATCATCTTGTCCGTGACTGAAATATCGAGAGATGCAAACAAAATGAATAATAAAAATTTCCGGTTCCGAGTGAGGATCGAACCCAGGCCGCCTGCGTCGGAATCAGGTGTTCTACCGCACAGCCACGCGTCTGCTTAGAAGTACATTGAAAATAACTACTTCTGCTTGGAAATGCAGTGAAAATAACTTTCTTCACAAACACACGCGTCCTGTATACATACCTGACAATATAACATGTAATATCGCAGTAATATTGCGTGCTACAAGCATACATTGACATCGGGCGTCACAACACGTGAATATCATAACGACTTCGTGGTTTAAAGCCGGCCACCCATTACAAAAGGCACACACGTTACTGCACGTATTCCCTTAACACCACGCAGTGGGTGCATAGCAAGTATGCACTAAGTGGTTGAAGTACGCACTAGGGACAGGACATCGCTATCACGTTCAACTCTTACAGGCGAAGCTTAAGGGTCCCCCCAATTTTTTTACAGCTTGTTTCTTCGCATTTCATTGTGCAAGAAATCAAATTATGCGGTGTTGCATCACATATCGAGCGGAGCTAAAGTTTCTCGCACTGCTTACTCTAGCAGGGGAGTTCATCCGCCTTGCGAATTGTGAAGGCGTCGCCTGTCTTCCACCACTGGAGCAAATTCAGGATGTCTCTGTGGACTTCTGCACAATGAACATAGCTGTCCAGCTCATCCCTCTCGCTCCCGAACGTCGTGCCGGTCTTCAATGTCATCTATAAAGCTCCTCTTTGAGGGTTTCTCGTTGCCCTCTTCAGCAGTGTATGTTTTGCATGCTTTGCACCGCGTTCTCTCTCTCTCTCTCTCTTTTTTCATATTATAATGTTGTACGCCTTCCTAACGATGTTGTACTGGTATTGAAGGTGGTCATTGAACTAAACGACTGACAGGAGGAGGACGAAGAGATCTCGATCTATTTTCAGGGTTTGTTTCAGTTTGGTAATAAAGGCTCGAATAAGCTTTTCGACGCTTACTCATATGGTTCGAGGTTAAGGGACATCGAACACATGGCACGGAATTCGTAATTGTCTTTTTTCAAGTCAGGTATTTCGTGAGCAAATATACTTTGCCCGAGGCCTTGTTTAATGGCCCTATGCTATTTCTGCACATTCCAACGTTGTTGAGGCAGTATCATGTATCACTCGCACTATATATAGCGCAGGGGTCTCAAACACGCGGCCCGCACACGGCTGCCTTCGTCCGATTTTTTTTCTTTATAAGTACTTCCTTAAGCTACATAGGTATGACAGGTCTAAAGCATTGTTTGCGAGGCACCCCATGCGTCCACTATGCGTTCATACATAACCGTGAAAGAAAAGTCTATATTTCAGAATCGGCGTCCAGATTTTAGTCATTTTGGAGATAGGTATAGATATGTTGTTGGAATCTCGCCACCAAATACCCTTCAGAAATTAGCCTTCCGACCCTTCAGACCGATATATCAGATATGGGAAATGTATTTCAAATGGCAAAATCAAGTGACATTTGGTACAACCTATTCCCCCACCCCCCACCCCTCCTACCCCCTGCCCTGGCCCTTGCGGGACTAAATTTTCGTGAATGCAGACCGTTAGCTGATGCGAGTTTGAGACCTCTGCTGTAGTGGAACAAGACGAAAGCTCAGACGCTAACAATTTGGACGCACAAAGCACGCTGTGCATGTCCATCTCGCGTGACATGACCTCTGGGAGCCATGACAGAGCCATGGAAAACAAATGTCTTTATAGGGATCCTATGTAACCAGACTCCGTGCAGTCCTTTCGTTTTAGTGGAGGGCTGGAATATTCAAGATCGTTTCCCTGCTTTAGAGCTCTTGCGATGATAAGTTATAAATTTATTATATTATTTTAATTACTGTGATGAAATAATAACATTTGGGATATAAAATAATAAAGAATGCGAATAAAGCCCAGAATAGCCAGATGTTAACTATGTAAGCGTCTGGCCTATTTACTTTTAGCTCGCCCGTTTCAGATAAATCAAGTAGCCCCATATGCAAGAAGCAAAAGAAGTTCAGTACTTCTCCATCATAGAACTCCAAATAGCTTGCCCCACATAAAAGAAGCATTTGTTTTTTCGAGATAAAATGTGAAACATAGATGTATGCTCAATTTCTCTGGAATAAACTTAAAGGGACACTAAAGAGAAGAATAATTTTTTTATCAGTAAATTACTCTTTTACAATGCCAAAATAACCACGCTCGCCGTGACAAGACTTGGTAAGCCCGAAAATGCGGGTGGCGAAGCTACCTTGAAGTTCGCGCAGCAGAAGTCGTCACGTTGTAGATTGTGACAGCGCCTACTGGGGCATACGTACATCCTAATCGGTAAAAATGAAGTAAATTGACCTCTGAGTAGCCCATAGACTTAACATATACCAAGTTTCAGGAAATTTTTAAGATACAGTGCCCCCCAAAATACGAGGAATGCAGTTTGAAATTCGTGACGCCACGCGAGGAGATGTCAGCGCGAAATTCTAAAACGGAACTATGGCCTTGATTTTATTTTTTTTTTTTGTGTGGATAAAGTTACGGTGGTGAAAGGAATGTTATTCAAATTCTCAGAGTACACATTATTAGTCTAAACCACTTCAGTGCTTCACTTTCGTGTCCCTTTAAGACTTGAGAAAAGTCCAGGCCCGGCCCGGCCCGAGCCCGCCACCTCAAACCCGGGCCCGGCCCTAAGCCCGGAGCTTCAGGCCCGAGCCCGGCCCGGGCCCGCCGTGAAACCTACTTTACCCGGCCCGGCCCGGCCCACGGGCCGGGCCGGGCCCGGGTTTTCGGGTAGGCCCGAGCCCGTGCAGTGCTCTAGATGACCCACATCGTACACATATCCATAAGCGTGCACAGGGTTACCCTTCAGGGGGGGGCGAAGGTTCGTCGCAGCGCCCCCCCCTCCCTATTATGTCAATGTATGGGGCTGACTTTCCGCCCCCCCTATCGCCCCCCCCCTACAATGTATAGGGCGGACGTTGCACCCCCCTGCCTCCCCCCCCCCCCCCCCCCCCGTGCGCACGCCTATGCACATGTCAGCTTCGCGAGGTTTTGTGTAGCCACGTAGGTTAGTTAAATGCTGTCGTCAGTGCTTTTGTAGTGCATGTAAAATCATTGTGTGCGGGAAGTCGCGCGAGCTCGCGATATATAACTGAGCAATCTCAGACTGGCCAGCGCTGCGCGCTTGTTTTGGTACGTTTGTTGATAGATGGCAGCACTCTGCAAACGATTTTTTTTTGTTGACCGGTGCGCAGACCGGCGTGAGAGGAAAAAGCAGAAAAAGTTCTGCCATGTTCTGCGCGCCCAGATAACATTGTGACGCAGACTAGTCGGAGTCATTCGGCGGAGGATATTCAGATTGCGTTCAGCAGCATAGGTCGGCACTTTAAGGGAGTACCCACTCAAACTCACTCACCACAATTTTTTCAGCCTTCGCACTCACTCACGTTCACACTCACGTCCACTCACACTCATGAGTACTCACTCACGTTTCCACTCACCTCCACGCACACTCATGAGTACTCACTGACGTTCACACTCACGTCCACTCACACTCATGAGTACTCACTCATACTCAACTCACCCCGTTCAAATGAGTGTGAGTGAGTGTGAGTTGAGTGCACTCATGAGTGAGTGTGCCGAGCTGCAGTGATGTTAAGAGGAACCATCTTGAAGACGAAGATTTTTCATTGGACGTAGAAGGCTGTGAAAGCGCATAGTGTGACAGCAGCGATGAACGATCAGCTGCTAACTCACGAGGAGCGAGTTGCACTTCACGTCCTCTCGTGCGCTAATGTTTTTTTTCACGCTCGTAAGTAACTTTGATTGTATTTAGTGTATATTATCCTTCAAGGAGACCGAAATAAAAACATGGTTTTTCTTGTGCATTGCACGTAGCGCAATTGTGGATATTATCGAGCGCCGCATGCCGCCAAAACGCTCCAGCTCGTAACAAGGAAGCGAAATGCTGAGAGCGGTGAAACGTGCAGTCATGGCCACAATCCACGCCTCTCGGCTAACTTCTCACATCACCGGTAGCTTCCGAACGGCATTGCTGTTCGACGAATTTGCGCGACGTAGATGAATTCGACGTTGTAAATAGCATGCGTGTGCAATCTTTCCGGTATTAATGTTTCGATCGTGGTGACCGAACCTGCAACACCGAGTGCAGTGAATTGCGCTCGGCCAGAGTCTGAGCACGGCCGTGACACAAGCGCTACTGAATAGGATGTTAAATGCTGGTGTTCCGTTGAAGAAGCAACTCCGTATTGTGTTCCTGACTGCGCGAGTAATGAGTAATGACGACGTTATATGTTTGCGAACTATGACCACATTAAACATTCGGTTCCGTGCGGCACCGCGCTACACGCTCGCGGCCTACTACTGCGGCAAATCCGTCATGTAGCCTCGGTACACGCCATCTCGAAGTGCCGTTCAGTTCACACGTCAATTTTTGTTCATGCAATTTTCTGTAACAGGCACAGGATTTTTCAAAGCATATGGTTCATGCACGGTAACTGAGCTGAAATATAACCTTTCACACCGCGGCAAATAATCAGGCGGTGAGCTTCAATATTTGGGAAAGTATCTTGGCCTAACACTCATTTCAGTGCAGCTCATGACTTCATCCGGTGAAAGTGGCACGGGCCATACATCCGCGCGTCCTATCTGTTCCTATGCTAACACACGGGTTGACCATCCTTCGGGCGCCATCTAGAATCGTACAGCGCGCCACCTATAGTACGTGGGCATTGTGAATACCGATTCCTATGACGGACGGATCAACCATGTTTTTTTAAAGGTTTCTTAACTAGAACATGCATTGAGAATGGCCGATTGTTGTGATGTGATGCATGGTGCGTTATTGAGCATGTGTGGCATGGTGTGTATATTGCGACGGTTTTGCAAGAATACAGTTAATTGCGAGTGTGACGCTTTTTCCTTTCGCTTATTCTTCTCGTTGGTTTGCGTCGTCTTATTTTCTTGTAGCACGCACAAACTAGCCCAACAAGAAGTTTTACTGCCTTACAAAATGCACAATCTAAGCCGGTAACCTTTGAACAGTATACTTACTGCCAAAGAGCTCCTCAATTGATGCTTTGTCATCGCTCTGGACTTCTGATGGTTGTCGCCATTTCTGTCTTTGCGTTGTGCACGACACATCTTCATGCCTTGTGATGTATAATGCCACAGCGGCCGCAGTGTTTGCATGTGCCCGTAGTTCCATATCTGCAGCTACAATACCCTCATCGAAGTTGGCGACTGTCTTTGTCAAGCTGCAAGGCAATACGAAGGGTGATAAGTTCTCTTGCCGTACGTTAGGCAAGCTCAGAACGATAGGCATGATATTATTGTAATTGTTCCCAGAAAAGGACAGCTTCACTAATTACTTAAGGCACTGGAGACTATGTCAAAATAAACATTTAGCTGCAGCAATTTGTGTATATAAGTGGCAGTGAATTATCTAAAAACATACTCCACACGAAACGCGAATAACGTGCTTACGAATAAAAAGTCAGAATAATTCAGTGCTCA
>JALIZH010016656.1:0-19577 GCA_030522465.1 Rhipicephalus appendiculatus
CGTGTTTTTCTTTACTGTGTTTCATACATGGCTGGAGCAATACAGGAATATGCATGCACCCTTGGTATCAACGAAGCCACAGAGGAAACCAGGGTATGAACATCGCTTTATTTTAAGGCACACAAGACTCACATCCTATTTTGAAGCTGACAGGTATGAGATGGAGGAAACCAACTTTTTTTTGTACTTACTGTCAATGAAACACAAAATTTATTATTTTTACAAGTTCATCCAGCAAGAAGGCAAGAGTGATGGTGCATTCGTAATTTGGCAGAATGGTAGACAAATACTAATGGAATAAGACATATTGAAGCTAGGCCTGTTAGCGCCCACCTTTATCTTTACGTCTGTGTCGTGTTTCTTCCGTATATGTACCGCGCTAATACAAGCCAAGTTCTGTTAGAAGTATCTTTGTAGGTGGTCTCCAGGCACACGTGATTCCAGACAATGCACTCAGCGCTTGAAAAGGCAGAAAATGAGAAATAGGCAAATAAGTTCGTTAATGTAGACGAAAAGTGTGATGCGGAAAAACAATATGGTAATGTGTAGAGCACAACCCGTGGTCTTGATCTCAATTTTTTCAAGCTGTAGAGGATGGGCAGGTTTGGAAACAGCTGGACCTCATTGCTCAGTTAATAGTAGCTTTACTTTGAGAAATATTTCCATGAAGAGGTTCACTGAGCCCAGTGCTTTTCAGGTGCACTGGGAACTCTTCCTGGAGAGGACAACAATAAATCTATTTGTGAGAACACGCAGCGTCTGCCATACATTAAATGACAATGCACCTTCGGCTGCTACCTGCAGTGATGTGAAGCACAATCAAATTAAAGCGTATCTTTCACTTGCAGGTCAGTGCATGTGGCAATCCAGCTTTCAGAAGTGGATTGTTATTAGACATTAATTTCATATAATAAGTACTCCCATGCAAGGCGAAGTAGAAATGGACCGGGCATGCAACACCAAGATTCTCCAGGTACTCATCAGAAGGCAGATACGTGTGCTGCGTACTAGGCGGGCACTCTTCCCTAGAATGCTGGCAGCAACATTAAGTAGTTTTGAAACTGAACAGGACACGGGAGTGCGTGTCTTTTTCCTTACTGTTGTTGTTGTGGCATACTTCCACTGAAAAAACAGTCATCCGCCTGGTATTTAAGATGTGGAGGGGAGGATGGGATTTTGAGCAACAGTGGGTGCGGACAAGTGGAATAGTGTCACTGTTCCGTATGCAGAGGAAGTACAAAATCCATCAATACTGTGCATTAAAGAGTAATCTGGAAATCTATTTTGAACTTTTCAATACATTTGCTTGCGTAAATACTTTCACTGAAAAGCAAAACAGTGGTAAGTTAATCAAAGTGCTTGGAAAACAGTGCCACCTGATGCTATGCAATTTGCCGTTTGCTGATACTCCCGGAAAGAAAAAATGTGAACAGCTGAAGTTGCTCCTCGTGAAGCATCACAGACCAGGCACAGTGTGCTGTCACAGATAAATATGGCGCCCATAAGTGCATACAAGGTAATCAAGATTTGTTGGCAATAAAGTGCATGTACGGCAATTTTGCATTAAGCACATAGCTATCAACTAGTCGTGTGTGCACTGTGGGAGCATCTGATGCTAGTTGCTGGGAAACTGAAGATGGCAATGATTAAACATGGAAGAAAGCTTCCACCTTCATCAAAGCCATGAAAGCTGCCAAAGGGCACGCCGCAGCAATGCTTTCATGGTGTCAGGAACAACCAGCCATGAGGGAACTCTACTTGCAAAATGGGCATCGTCACTTGTGAAGGACTTATGTATGTAGAATACAGCTCCACACAGTCTGCCTCGACACCAACAGGAAACAAAGGAACAAGTCTTGCCAGGAAGCTGCTTTGTCTCGTAAGACAGCAGGCGGACTATAAAGCAAGCCCACATGCTGCAGATGTGGCCAAGGGCACCAACCCTTGTGTTGTCATATTAGGGCAAGATGCTTTAGTTGTTCTAAGATAGGACACTTGGCTTGCACGTACAACGCTAAAAAGAACAACTTCATTAAAGAAGAAGAAGCATCGAGTGTTCAATTACACCTGCCTCATAAGAGAAACTGACCACCGTACAGCATTCAATTGGCTAAGAAGGAAAGGTCGACTTATATGGAAAAAAATCCTGGGTCAGCTTTAGATATTACTTTGGAGAATGAGCTGATTAGGCATTATGGTAAAATGCAGTTAGAACCAGTTAACTGTCGTTTGTTCACTCACAATGACACGAAAGCTAGACCACTTTGTCCATTAATTAACTTATAGTCAATGATATACATGTAAGGCACTGCAAATAAGTCCTAAACGTTCAATTATGCTCTTGTATGGCATTATCTAAATGTTTAATAAGGTCGCCACCTTTTAAATGCTTTTTTTGCCCAACAAGTACTGTCATCCCACGAGGATACAATTTTTTTTTCTTCTCCGGCAATTCATGTTTGCTTTCCAATCCCAGATTTCTTTATGTTGGCAAACCGCCTGTCGCTCACGCATCTATGCATCCTCGTTATCCTCGTGGCGATTAGTTTTCTCTTACGGGCGCTTTCCACTTGTTGCACTAAAAAAAATAATTATTACCTAACTGGTTTTTAATCTCTCAAGGGGATTGATACTAGCTTGTTTATAGCTTACAAGGGTGCGATTTCACGCCGAACAAAAGGCATCTGTGGGCAGGGGAACCTGGAGGATGCGAACCGCACGTACATATCTACGAGTCGAACATTTCTTTATGTAAAACTATCGATCGTGCGGCTGTATGAGGCTTGAGTAGTGCCATACCGGCACTTTCGATTTGATTTGGACGACTCGCTTCTGTATTTTGCAATCGCGATCAGGATCCCAATCGAAATTAAATCGTGTAACGCTTGCATGGCTAAATCGAGAGAAAAAATCGGCCTCGTAAACCAATAAAGTGGCTGAAATGCGATTCATTCATTCATTGATACATACGACGAATACGCGGCAAAACAATAATAAGCAGGTTGCCGAATCATATGGTCAAGCACAGTGAAAAACATACTTTCACGCACAGTAAAATTAGTACAACGAAAGGATTACTACAACGCTGACACCGCACACGAAAAAAAAAAAACCCAAATATCAACGATCAAAATAAGGCTGAAGCACGCAGTGACAGCGCAAGTTCAGGCGCTGCAAACACCATCCGCGTTAATAAAGCACACCGGCAACGATAAGCACAATCACAGTGTCCGCGCCCGCCAAATATCAACGATCAAAATAACGCTGAAGCACGTAGTGACAGCGCAAGTTCAGGCGCTGCAAACACCATCCGCGTTAATAAAGCACACGGGCAACGATAGGCACAATAACAGTGTCCGCGCCCGCCAAATATCAACGATCAAAATAACGCTGAAGCACGTAGTGACAGCGCAAGTTCAGGCGCTGCAAACACCATCCGCGTTAATAAAGCACACCGGCAACGATAAGCACAATCACAGTGTCCGCGCCCGCCAAATATCAACGATCAAAATAACGCTGAAGCACGCAGTGACAGCGCAAGTTCAGGCGCTGCAAACACCATCCGCGTTAATAAAGCACACCGGCAACGATAGGCACAATAACAGTGTCCGCGCCCGCCAAATATCAACGATCAAAATAACGCTGAAGCACGTAGTGACAGCGCAAGTTCAGGCGCTGCAAACACCATCCGCGTTAATAAAGCACACCGGCAACGATAGGCACAATAACAGTGTCCGCGCCCGCCAAATATCAACGATCAAAATAACGCTGAAGCACGTAGTGACAGCGCAAGTTCAGGCGCTGCAAACACCATCCGCGTTAATAAAGCACACGGGCAACGATAGGCACAATAACAGTGTCCGCGCCCGCCAAATATCAACGATCAAAATAACGCTGAAGCACGCAGTGACAGCGCAAGTTCAGGCGCTGCAAACACCATCCGCGTTAATAAAGCACACCGGCAACGATAAGCACAATCACAGTGTCCGCGCCCGCCAAATATCAACGATCAAAATAACGCTGAAGCACGTAGTGACAGCGCAAGTTCAGGCGCTGCAAACACCATCCGCGTTAATAAAGCACACGGGCAACGATAGGCACAATAACAGTGTCCGCGCCCGCCACAAGAACACCGCAATCAACACTCCTCCAGCACAAATTACGTAAAACTTGGGTACAGCTGATCACACACGCAAAAAAATAAGCCTTCATAACGAAAAAGGTTGCCTGACCCATCGTTCTCGAAAAGCCGCAAATGTTTCACAGATCCAAGCCAAGTTGGGTGAAAATAGCGTTTCGTTATTTTCACCGGGTCAGAATAAGCTTTCGCTATTCTCACCGGGTCGGAATAGTCACTGCCTGGGATGATGGGTAGTACACGGATTTGCCTAGTCTTCGTGCTTCCCGGCTTCAAACGCAGTTGTGGCTTTGTTTATTGGTGCGTTTTCATTCAGTTTCGGATAAAAGGATGGACCGTTGTGAACTTCGTCAGCATATTTGAATTGTGAGCCTAAAAAGGTGAAGGTGGTGAAGCGTAACTACTAAACCTTTGTTGAACTTTGTATTGCGGCAAAGAATTCGGGCCATACGCAGCCAAAAGAACGAAGACTAGGCAAGACTAGGCAAATTTGTGTATTACCCATGATTCCCATGCTGGCTGAAGCGCCGTGTGTTGCAGCCCCCATCGACACTAGCGCCAGAGTTCCTTCTAGTGTATTTATAGGAAACTCTATGTCGTATCCCAATTACAGTGTACTAGAAGAGGGCAGTGGGCTTACTCTCCGGCGCAGGCTATGTGGTGGCGTGGCTCCACGAACGTCGCCAGTGTGTGCTTCTCTCTTCGCCCAGGCGGCGGCGCTGGCATCGCCATCAATAGAAGTTGGGAGGAGCGTTGCCTGAGAGAGCCGGCTAGCTCTTGCAGGCGCTGCGCCGTGCTCCCGACCGGGCTGCAGAAATTAGGCGCCTTTTCGTTCTTCGAACCACAACCACCACCAGCAGTTGACGAGACACGTTTCATGGCTGTGGACGTTGTCGCGCCAACTTTTTTTTTTTCGGCAGCGTTTAGCCGTACGCAGCACGCAAGAGATTAGTATGCTTTTTCCCAGACAACACAAGTACAACCTCAGGACGTCCTCAGTATGCCTCCTTGAGGACATTATGACGACCTCAGAATGTCCTCTTATGGTACTAGAATGGCACTAATCCAGTCCTCTTGTCCGTACACATAACAACCTCAGCACGTCCTCAAAACAACACTTCAGGACTTTTTAAGTATGTTTTCCTAACAACCATTGTGCGGCCGGTTCGGCACTGTAGGCTGTGATATTATTTTGTACTACTACTTAGGATTTATTTCTTTTCATGGTATATACATACAAATAAGGAAAAATACCTCTCTGAGGTCTCGTGTTTGTATACTGTTTCAAGCAACAGAGACATGACAGTGCTCGACTATGACAGTAAAACAAACAGAGCTTGTTGACTGAAACTCATTTATTTTAACAGTAATTAGTCACAACTGGTTACAAGCACAGCTTTGTCAGGCACTCGAGTCCGAGTATAGTCTGAAAGAAAAAGGCAATATTAAGGCGGTCAACACAACTTAACCGCCCATGTTTGTAATGTTCCTCGAAAGTTTGACGCTGTGTCCTCGTCTCCTCGTCACCACGTGTATTGTGCCCAATGCACTCATTAGTGTTAGAGGCTCCGCTCTGACAGCCTACCAGTGCACTCGACTCGGGCATCGAGTTGACTTTCCCGAGGTCGGATCATGTGTCAGACGCTGACGTCGATTCCTTCCCGCTGGGATTAGGCTGCTTCGAAGCATGTAATTCACCGCGATCGGCTGGTGTTCCTGCTGCTGCTTCGAAGCACAATTCACCGGGATCTGTCGGTGCCGATACATCCACTGGAGCGTCAGTGAGAACGTTGAGCAACCCGGTGCACCCATCAACACGGCAATTGACGTCCCATCGTCGTCTACGATTTACACTCACACATATCTCACTTTTAAATGCACACAAACAACAAAAGAGATTGCACACAAACCTTCAATGCAACATCCCATCTTGACAGTCAGTTGGCTTGGAATGGCTTGACTACTTGACTATTCAGAACGGCACCGCATGGTGAATGTTGCCAGCGGCTAGTTTGTTATTAATACGCGCTACAGCGGCGTATAACGACTAATGAATTTAAGGCTGCGACTTCTGAGAACACAATATTTCAAATGAACATTTCGCAATACAAGTTTCGATACAAGATTGATTACGTGTGTTTCATTAAGTGAAACGCGTAATTTGAAAGTTTTCAACTAAAAGAGAAGCAACGAAGCAAAAATATGCAATAACTGTATGAAACGAACGTGCAGAGAAAATTTTCACGTATGATATGCATCTACTTGGTGCGAAAATGAATCGAGGAATTATATCCGAACGCTCAGTGCATTGCTTTTGTCATCCCCAAAAGGTCCTTGGAAGGACCTTTTCAGGACAAATTGTTGTCCTCAGAAAGCACTCGAAAAGACGTTTGACGCATGCTTTCGTCATCCCCAAAAGGTCCTTAAAAAGGCCTTTTCAGGACAAACTGTTGTCCTCAAAAAGCACTCGAAAAGACGTTTCCGGGTCAAACCAGCTCGTGTCGTCCTCAGTAAGCACCAAGGTCGTCGAGAAATGTGCGAGGACGACTGTACCATTTGAGGACGACCTCAGGACATCGAGTGTTCACTGGGTTAGTGCCTGAGCCATGCCGCAACATCGGCAAAATCCCTGCTACGCACCTGGATGCCAATACAGGCTACGTGTACGTCAAGGGTGGGCCGAATCTGCCGTTGTTTGGGGTCCCGAAAGATCAGAGCAAGCGTAAAGATTGAGAAAAGAACCTGCACAGAGCGGACAAGCCCCTGGAAGACAGCGCAGTGTGCGAGCTTCATTTCGAGCCACGTTATGTGCTTAGAGACTATGTGCACAATAGACGTTATAGTATAGCGGGCTTAGCGGGATAGCGGGCTTAGCGGAATAGCGGGATCGAAGTGCGCATGCGCTGTACGCTAAAAGACCCGTAGCGCGTACCGCACGCACGCTATATTTCAGATTTAGCGTTAACGTGTTTGCGTGGTCTACGTAGTGTACGTAAAACATGGCGGCGGTTTTGGACGCCCGCTTCGAACTGAATTTAGCGTTCGTGGGGACGGACCCACTTCTTTCGTAATGGCGACTGCTGCAAAATGGCTTCGCTTGCCTTCAGGTAGCTTCGACGACCGAGTATTACGGATAACTTAGCCTAGTTTTTGATCGCTTCCCATTTCGAACGTCCCTAGGCCTAACTAGAAGATCGAGGGAAAAGAAGTGCGGGTACCTCGTGGGCAGGACCGTAAATCGAGAGGGGTTGAGGGGGTCTGACACACCCCGAAATTTTTTAATGCGTTAACTTTTCGGGTGATACTAAAGTATTTACACGCCTTTACCACCAGTGGCCGCAGTTTGCCGTTCTACACAAAAATACCCCTCGAAAAAGATTCCTGGGTACGGCCCTGCTCGTGGCCGCCCCCCATTCTCCGCGCCTATGCTGTGCCGACGATCCTTCCCAATCTGCCAACGCATCTTAGTAAGGAGCCTACGCAAGAGAGGGACCGTTCGTATAAGGAAGAGAGATGAAACTTCAGACGGACAGTAAAATCCCGAATTCTGTCCTTCCGACCAATGCGGTGTCTGCCGTTTGCTCACACCGACGACGCTGTTGATGCAGGCTGTGAATGATGCCCAAAAGCGTCTACATCTTCACCATCTGATGATATAACTCGGTTTTATTTCTTAGAAGTGCCCTCACCGTACTGCAGTGGCGTAGCCAAGGGGTGGCACACCAGGCCCGTGCCCCCCCCCCCCCCCCTTCCCCCGAAAAAAAAATTCTACGTATGATACTGGAGCAAGCACAATTTTCCTGACCCCGTCGGTGTCGTATACCGCGCGGCCGTGTTGACCGCTAATGCCGAAGTGCTCTCCGAGAAAGTGGTTGTAGTGTGCCCGCTGCTATTCTCACAGCAAAAGTAATTTTTTTTACGTTGTCACACGTCTTCATTTTGATGTGAAAGCTAGGACTGAACAGTGACAAAGCAGGAAAGCGGCAGAGGGCCAAGAAGCCGTCGTTAAACATGAAGTGAATAAAGTGCATCAATGGCTGGATGTTGTACTTCAGTTCTTGCAAATAAGAGCTTCGTGTCAGAAACACGAGCTTCGTGTGTATCTTAATTTCGTTTACCATTATGCCGCTGTAAATATGCATAACAGACGTGTAACTGCATAATGATGGTTAATAATAACCCCCCACAAAACTACTGTCTCGGTCATGTGCAACAACCAAAGTGGAACGAGAAATATTTAAGCTACAACTTCATTTTAGCATAGCAAAGGCACAAACCCAGCCAGCATACCTGCATTTTTAAGGAGCGGGCGTGCACTGTTTTCTATGGTGGAAGGCAGGGCATAATCTTGAAACAAAATCATTTTAGGTTAGGTCTACATGGCATGAAACCGTATATTTTGAAGGGTACATCGTCCTTTTCCGCGAGATGCTACATTGGGGCAAATACGATGTGGCCTAAACAAATATAGTGCTTGTCAAAATATGCAAAGAACTGAAGTGCGCAAAAAAAAAAAAAAAGCAAAGCTTTAACTGCATCGCACTAAAAATGAGAAAGGCATCGGTAGCTTTGGCTGCCATCGGACTGACTTTCGGCAAACTCTATCGCAAAAGAACAGGGGAAAAAGGCGAACTGAGAGCAACATACACTCTCAATATAGTCAGAGGGCGGTCTATACAAGCAAGTTTATTTTAAATATCACAGGAACGTGCGTCGCAGCTCTAACGTGCGGCCAGCGGCGAGCAGCTTCTGCAAGCGAAGCATCTATTGAAGTTGCCTGTGGCGCCACCTCTCCTATGCGACGCCAACCGCGTCAGAGGAGCGGCGGAGTAAGCTCACTGCCCCCTTCTAGTACACTGTATCCCAATGCATTGCGAGAAGTGTGGCGGAAGTGACGTCAGATTTATGGGGCAAACAAACCGATATGGGGCAAACAAAACTATAACAAAACAGCAGACGCCCCGCGGCGTGCTCTCCACGCTGGCTCGTTTCCGCGCAGATTTTTCGTTCCGACGTAAACTTAGTGCGTTTTGTGCGGTTTGCATGCAGTAAAACGTTGCAAGCACACGTTTACCAGGCTGTTCGGGTGTGGCAAGCCCGAGCGCTGCGTGCTGAAATGCTTCGAGGAGCGTTTTTGTGCAACAGTACAGAAACTACCGGTATGTGCCGTAATTCAAAACATTCAGCCCCTGCATCGTTCTGTTCGAACTCACCTGGCAGTGACTTACGCGTTCTGCTGGGTGTTAGGCCTTTCTTTCTATTCGGCGCAACGCCAACTTACTATTTGACGAAACTTTACGTCGAAAAAAGGACACCGCCGTGGCCGTATTCTATACGCGATCGTACACGCAAAGTTTGTAATTCCACTGCGCACACAACTACTACCATGCAGCGCGCAAACACCGCGAAATATATACACCACGTAGTCCGATAACGACAGCAAAAGTTTGTTGCCCTTTCGTATGAACGACACAGCCTCTGAACACGCGGTACGATGCCTACGGCGTGTGTTATGTACGGTGCGCCAGACACCAACAACAGAAGTTCACGTGTGTTCTGAGTTGACACAATAGGCTCCCAAAGCATCGCTCAGTGACGCTGCGACTCTGGACAGGCAGCGCCATCTCTGGCGGAAAAATAGAAACTGGGAATATACGTTGCGCGTTTTCCTTTCTGTCCGCCGCGCTTCCGCTCGTTTCCGTGCACGTGCAGCGCTTTCGCGCTGCGCTTGCTGCGCCTCGCAAAAAAATAGAAACTGGGGGGTAAACGCCGCGCCTTTTCCCTTCTCTCCGCCGCGCTGCCGCTCGCTTCCGAGCGCGTGCAGAGCTCTCGCGCAGCACTTCGCTATGTACCGCTTGAAAAAGATCTCCCCGCTGGACAGGCACTTCGAAAAGCGAACGTAATCAAAGGAGAGAAGTTTGTTATTCACGGTTATCGATGTTCCACGTTGTCGACTATGAAAAACATGTGATTGTTGTTTAGATGTGCATGCTGGCAGTGGCAAACGCGTACTGTAGTGAACGAACTTTCGCGGCGTGCAAAAAAAAAGTGAAAGAAACAAAGACTACACGGCCGTGGCACTAAAAAGCCTGAGAAGGTTCGAGTCATGCCCTCCGTACCGCTGGAGCATCACCCGTTGACTTAGCCACGAGGCAGCTAGCTTAGCTTAGCTTTAACCGCTGCGAAGCAAGTAGAACTGCTCGCCTCGTCTGTCTGTCTGTCTTTTTTTTTTTGCGCTTCTCGATTCGTGCTTGCACTCCCTTTTTATGAGAATATCGACTTTACAGGTGTATAAGACCTGCTGCGCGAACGCGACTCAGCGTGAGAGGTGTCGAATTTCAGGCGCGATGTGGTATCGGGCGACGAGCTCGCGCAAAGCGCACCCGTAAACGCACACTCGAAGCAATGTACGAGTGCGCGGTGCGCGTGAAAGAAAACCGCACAATCTCCGAAGATGGCAATAACAATTCCTGAATTAAGTGCCAGTTAGATTCAGCGGCTTAAATATATACCACCCTAACAAAGCGACAAAAACAGAACAAACCAGCAAAACGATGTTAAGTTAGCTGAAAATGCACAGGCGTTCGTTCCGGCGCGATGATAGCCTTGTGCGGAGTTCAGTTGAACGCAACCAACACCGCAACGCTAACCGCGGTATGAAGTTTGTGAGTGTGAACATCAACAACGACAGCTAGGTCTCACAAACACGAGGGATCAAAACACCAAGTTGCTTCAACATACAACCGTAGATGGATGTAAAAATTCGAGACGGCTAGCAATCACTACTGCAGTCGTTGCATGCACGCGCCGCTTTAGTACTGATTCAGGTAGTCGAAAGAATTGATTTCAAGCGAAGAATTGAGTCAGCGAAAACGGAAGGCGAGGCAGAGCTAGAACTTTATTCCTTTAACTGCGGTGATGCACGCTTGTGTACTTTCTCGTACGACTTGTCCGGGAACTGATACAGTTTTACAGGCGGATCGCGTGCCTTGGTACTGTCTGCACTGCTGTGGCACACAGTAACACTTCGGACCACGCTTCCACTTTCGTGGGGTCGCTTCTACCGTCGCGGAAAAGCAGCTTCGCAAAGCAAGCCTCTCGGTTCAGCGTGCCAAGGTCACGGCACAACGTCTAAGCTCCCCGCACCGACCGAAGAACGCGTGCGCACGCGTGCCGCCGCTGTCGGCTGTCGCTGAAACAGGCGCGCCCTCCGCGGCGCATATTCCCAATTTCACCAGCGCTTCTCTCCAGAGCCGCAGCGCGGCGCTGTCGTCGCTCCGCAAACTTGAGCTTTGGTTCCCTATATGTAAGAACCAACAGAGCGCACATATGAGAGCTTCGCATGCAAGTACCATGCATTATCAGCAATGAAGCGATCGTACGTACACATGAAAAGTGACACTCGGTGCTTTCCGGAGTGCACGCGATTTGCACGTAGCTTTCCTAAAAACAAACACAGAAGGAGCAGCACGAGCGAATCCACTGCGCCGCTTGCACGGCGAAAAAAAAAAAAAACAGCTGCAAATGCTCCGCGACTCGCCAACTCGGTCGGTGCGCGCATGCGCTTGCAAACGACGCGACGGAAATCGCAGAATGCTTAGCTGCTCCTTCGCTAGGAGGCGATGCGGGCGTTTGCGAGGTGGAGGCTTCACGAATGTGACGTCAGGGCCTCTCCGAACGTTACTAGACCTAGTCTAGTAACGTTGGCCTCTCCTTAGTATTACTTCCTCCATGCACGCAGCATACCCGCACGGCATGCAGGGAAGGCACGACTTCCGGCCGCCATATCTACGGCCGCGCTCACCGTGTGTGTCTGTGCGCGATAATAAAGTTGAGCCGTTTTAGGGAACGACGAAGTGCCCCAAATTGGCCGCCATATTGTTGTAAATTGAGTTGCTTGCGGTTGCTCGTTCGATGTGTCGCCTCCCATACGTATGAGTAGAGGTCATTCTGTAAATTACTTTGCTAACATGTTTCGGTTAATATTATCACGAAGTAGTGTATGTAAAGTTTGCTTGTAAAAATAAAAGCTTGTTACTTCATTTGACTTGTTCGATGTTGTGGTTCTCGCCGCAAGAGAACGCTTCATATGCGGCAGAAAATGGCGCTGTCCTTCGTCGTGCGGTAGTTGGAGGTAGGGTGGCTAGAATGGGGAGGTGTGATGACCGTGGCGGCGCGCTCATTGCCTAGCGAGGCCCCACTGCGCGTTCTCGCCGCTGGGGGAAATTTGGCGGGTCGGTCAGGGGAGCGGCTGGCATGTGCCGACTGTGGGCATGGGTTGCTCGTGTCTCGTAGGTAACGGAGCAGCGCAAGTAAGCTGCCGCTGTCAATGAAGTACGGCCTGTTTTTTATCGCTTCCCGATTCCTTGAAGGAGAGAGCGTCAGCGACTGTTGTCGATTTTTGAAGCGCTCTGAAGAATTGAAAAAAAAAAACAAAAAAAAAAACGCAGAGATGGTGTTTTGTGCTAGGTTGCGACGGCGGATACAAGGCTTGCGGTGAAAGACTCTCTTTCGTGCACCTGCCGGCAAGGATGAATTTGAAAAGTGGGCAGGTGTTATACCAAGGGCCGACAAGCCACTGCAAAAGAATTCTGCACTTTGCGAAAGGCATTTGGGCCCATAGGTATAAAATTCGTACATGTTTAAATAGAAAAGTAGAGGTTTCTACAAGTGAACACATTGGCGTGTTTAACGGCCTGGTGTGACACACGGGTCATGAGCAGCAGAGCTGCATTGGAAAGAGCCAGACTAATTCAGATGATCGGTTGTTCTTGTACTTACATTGGCATCTTGCTCCACGTGGACGCATTTGGCCAATGTGCCACAAATTGGCTGCAGGGAGCATGCAGCTTCTTTTTCAAGATCGGTTGTCGGGTTCTACAGCAGTACGCTTGTCCATTTTCTGCTGAAAGGGCTAAACCAGCATGCTACGCAGAATAAAGCCAAGAAGGTGAATCCCTGTGTTATGTAATGTTTTAATGTGCTGTTTCTAATAAACTTGTATCAAGCAACCAGTCTTGTAGTCTTGTACTGTAGTGCATTCCACTACCGCATTGCAGAATAATTGCATTGCCTTCCACTTTTTAAGTACTAAAATAAAAGCTCGTTAATTCGAACTCGGTTAATTAGAACTGACGCCTTGGTCCCGGCACAGCCCTGCGTATTTATATGAGGAAAAACTCCGTATAATTCGAACGCGCTTCGACAACGGTATCCGCAACAGTTAATTCGAACTGAGAGCCCCCGGGCTTTCATCGTTCCTCGCACAATTCGACCCAGAGTGGTGCCAATGTGTTGCGCAACCAAGCCAAACCAAATTTACTAGAGATGTAGAACAACAAATCAGCAGCATTTCTCCGCAGATAAGAATTCGGACGCTGCGATGGAGCTCTTGGGCAAGCTGCAAACGATGCTCATGGAGTGGTGACAGAAGAAGCGCAAGCAAATGCAACTTGCTAATTACTTTTAATTTTGATTGCGTTAACACTTCCATCTAAGTAAACGTAAAACAATGCGCTGTCAGGGCATTGTGTATCGTCCCTTCTCTGTCCTCGTCGTTTAAGCGCTGTTTTATTTTTTTTTGTCTTTTGTTATGCAACACCAACTGGCCCAACGTCCTGCTAAATGAACGTTGTGGAGCGTAAATATATAGCGTCATATATTTCGACATTAAGGCTCACTGATCACATGCTTGTCGCTGCTCGTTTCTGACGTATCACTCACTGATCAAACAATTCTGTTCGCTGTCCGAGCTCCATGAACTAAATTCACGAAATAACCCGCCACAGATGTGTGGTATCGCCTAATTCGTGATAACGAATCCAAAGGTAGCTTCTTTGGGTTCTGTCCGCACAGTGTGGCGCGATGTGCGCTCATTCTAGCGCCCTCCCTTTAATTTTGTAGTCCCCTTCGAGTTCGAATTAACGAGCTTTTACTGCATTACAATCTAAAATGTATACCTAATCTGCGAGCGACAAACGCAGGGTTGTTCCAACCTGCTGGTCTGCGGGAGGGATTCCTCTAAACTACTTTTCGCCTGACAAGCGCGCCCACCTCTCAAGAAATGGCCGCTCGAAATCGAACTCTGTATCGGCTGCGTGGTCGGCGCTTGTAGATTACACGTGAAATTAGAGCGATGAATCATTTCATCGATTTCTAGACGTCTAAAACACTAAATAAATATGCCCGAAAACACTGCAGCGGTAAAACTGAGCGCGGTGGAATCATTTGCCCGCCCAGAGGTAAGCAGACGATGCGAGAAAAGCACGGCGCCCCCCGCCGGCAGCGCCACCGCGCGGCAGGAACGCGCTTTTGGGCCAGCCTTCGGAGGCCGGTCATCACACCTCCCCATTCTAGCCACCCTATTGGAGGTGGGGCAGGCACAGAACACCTATACTATTATGTAGAGAAGGGAAACTGTACCTTTGACAGTGCAACACAAATAAGGGTAGCGGTGGCGTTGTGAACTAAAGTATCCGACCTAGAGATGGCGTTGCTAACACTATCATCATCATTACGCTGGAGCAGTATGGCTACAGTGGCTAGAATAGGGGAAGTATGGTGGCTAGAGGGGGGTAGTGTGACGGGCGCTGCATTCTCGCCGTGGGAGAGGGGCGCGCGGAACGCAGTGAAAATTCTGGCCGCCGCAAGGGGCGCTGGTGTAGTAATAGGTGCGCGCCACTCTCGCCACGCATGCTTGGGCTCATTCGTTCTCTCTGTGCTGTGCCGTTGCCTCGTTCGGATGCTTCTGTGTGGCACACTCTGTGTAGCACACTTTCACTTCTTACCTATGTGACAAAGTCTCTCGGCTATAGATACATGTTAACCGCACGACTCAGCCAGGACAAACTGGAAAATGTTTTCAGGGTAATTCGGCAATATTGTGGTACTAATGACCATCCGAATCCCGCACAATTCCTAGTGACGTGTAAATTGTTTATCGTTTTATATACTTGCGAGACCACCCAAGAGTGGGAACTCCCCAGCAGAGCTTGTAAAAGCTCTCCTTAACACTTCTTCGCCAGCCACTATAGTGATGCCATTTTCGGCATACGAGATAACATAGAAGACATATACTGGAAGTAGGAGATGTTGACGGCGTTAGGTCTACACTGCAATGTTTTAGTGGTGATCACAGTAGCTATGTCGTTCAGAAAAGTGACAGCCGTATCACTTACTACGTTGCTAAAAAGTTCAACAAAAAAAAGCTCTTGCAATGAGTGCATTTCTGCTCTTGCCACCAAGAAATCGAGAGCTATTGTCGCACCGAACAGTGAGTTAGTGAGTGCATTTGACAGGGGAGGCTTGCTGTATCCTTGTGAAAATCTGGCCAGACTGGTGAAAACTTTGGAGGATGCATTTACTTTCTTTTTTAAAGACGATAGTCTTTCTTGGGATACCTAAACGGATAAATTTTGGTCTGTCTGTCTGTCTGTTTGTCGGCACGTCGCACGATTCAACTAGCTGGCCAAAGTTTAACCCCCCTGCCTTACGACCTCCAATCTTGACCGATGAGCATGTGTTCATACGGGTGAGCGTGGGCAATTAAAAATCAAATATTACGCATATCATGTGTTCATACGGGTGAGCGTGGGCAATTAAAAAATCAAATATTACGCATATCTGAGGCACAACATCAATACCTTAGTACTATTCACAGTGTTCCTTTAAAACAAAATGTATAGATACGTAATTATAAAAAATCCTAGTGTTTATTACGCGGCGCTGAAAATTCGCCGCTGTGTATAAAATAAGTCTCCGCCCAGTGATTTAACTTCGACGCTGTGGTGCTGCCACCTGGCAGCAGCATAGTTCAACACAAGCCGATGTTCCCTGATAGCGCTGCAGGTGGCGTCCCCTTCTGTTTTATCAATGCCAGCCGGATGCGGCTGATTCAACGGTAGAAGAGCGCTGTCGCAGGCAAGGCAAAACATATATGTCCACTTGATGAAATACGACCCACTCTACAAGACATGATCAGAGAACGCAGAGAAAAGACCTACGACCAAATTTCAGCGGAGAAACGCCGGCGTCCGTCTAAGCGTGCCCGGGAAACGTCCGAAAAACGAGCCCAGCGGCTAGCCCAGCTATTAAATTGTGGTACTCGTGCAGTACGGTCGGCACAAGACTATCGTCTTTCGACGACATTTGCAGCGAAGCACGCAGATACGCGGCCAATTTTTTCTGCTGAAAAATTGCACTCCTTCAGCATGCACGATTTCATGCAGTTCTTGGCAGGAATCAAGCTGGATAGAGTTGTCTGCAAAATTCACAGCAAAGAACTGACCGCAAAAGTAGTCCAGTTTTTTCTGCTCACGCGTATGCACTTCTGGACAAAATCTTTAAAAAAAAGAGAGGAGTGTCCGGAGGGAGCGCGAGAAACACTTGAAGTTGAGGAGGTGCAAGTAATTTGACTTCTTAACGTAACACAGAAGAGTGTGATCACAAATTTGTGACAGAAGAATGTGATTGCAAATGTGTCATAAATAAACATGTTTTACCATTTTTCTTGCGTGTATTTATTATGCATCTAAAGCCATAAGTTAACAGAAATGATTTGTCCTAGCGTAGATAGAATTAACGATCGCTAAAATAAGAAAGAGTGTTCAGCGCATCATGGAGCCTCCAGCTGCAGCATACCGATCACTTCTCGAAGTTTCTCAAGGAAAGGGAGACATAAAATGCAAATGCTTTGAACATTTTACGCTGAAGGGAACCCCTTACAAGCACGAGAAAATAAAGGTCGAGGACGGGGGGGGGGGGGGGGGGGGCAGATAGAGCGAAAAAAAAAAAAGCTGGGCACTGCAGCCAATACACTCGCTATGAACGATTGTAAATTCAGCAAGAGAGAAAACACTAAAAAGTCAGTTTAGCTATGCATGTGAGCAAGTGGTTTAGTTCATCTGAAGCAGACTAAACAATAAAAGCAGCGCAAAAAGAACGCAACGCGATAATAACGACACAGGACACGCCAGTCTCGTCTGAATTAAAGGCATTTTGCGTTTTTTTTTTAATTGCTTAACACCACCCAGAACTTGCAACACATTCACCTTTGAGAAATAAACACGTAGTGCCTTAAAAAGCTCGGGCACGGTGTGTAAGCGATTGTTTGAAACAAGTGAAACTAATGTCTAGCGGACATATGCAAAGCAGGCAAACGCCGCCGCAAGCACCTATTGCGCAGGTAGCGCCATCTGGTGGGACCGCCATCTTTCATTGTGAATTCGTGCAGCCCTCCGCTCTCGCCCGTCACACTGCCCCTCTAGACACCATAGGGAAAGTGTAAAGACCGCGCCGCCTGCGCTGACGCTCTCCACCGATGCCTCGACCGGCGCTGTCCAGGTGGCGCTGGTTGTAGCTTACACGTCGCTCGCTCGGCTCACTGCAGCGAAGCTGCTATGTCAAGGCTGGTTTGTGGCGGATATGGTTTTGTTGATGCCGTGAATTTTTATGTGTCTCTACTACATTGCAGGGCGTGAGTGCCTCACATATGAATGAACTTCGCGGCAGATATTAAACACTATAACTTTATGTTACGACCGTACGCACAGTACCATAAGTGAAGCTTTACATCGATCGCAAATATTGCGGCTAGCTAACAGCTTCGCAATCGTTCCTTGGCGCTGAGTTATGTAACAGATTCATTTTTTGGGGAGGATCGCCATTTCAAAAGTTTATAAGAAACATCAAGAAGCATGGCAAAATGCCACTATGACAGTGATAGCAACTGCCTTCATGCTTTTATACTTAACATTTGCATGAGGCAGTTTTTAAGGACTTAATTATTCTTGCGCATATTTAAACTGGAAATATTTTTCAATTAACAACAGCACAGAAAATCAGAGAGCATTTTACTCTTCTCACAAACATGCATGGAACACTTTTGTCAGCCTCGGGAGTGAAGAAACCAGGGTCCACAAATTCATCAACCTTTCCGCTTCCCCGTTGAACACAGAAGTTTACTGCAAGTTTCATTTCGTCAATGATGAGTCCACCATGACTTTCGAAGTCTCCCATATTAGCAGTCTAGAAATGCCCAAGAGGACACATTTGTTAAAACCAAAGCACGTGTCCTACTTCATGAATGCTCTGAGGCATGTACGACTATAGGCAGCACAATAATTTTCTCCCTACGCACATGTTCATAACGTCGCGGGCTCTTCATGTGCATGATGACACACTCTAGCATCCACTCTGGGCTGCAGCTCATGCCATTGAGGGACTTGCGCCTTTCAGCTTCAAAACACTGCAATATAGCAGTCTTCTGGTTGGATGGGAGCTTGTCGATTTTGCTCAGGAGTGCAGCTTCTTCAGTTTCTTCATTCTATAGTTTCAGTTGTGCAATGGTCTGGTGGAGAGTCCTCACATTGTTTGTAAGACGGCGTACTGTTGCACGGGTCAGTTTGCCTGGTGCTTTCTTCTTTCGGTATCTCTGATTGATAAAGAGCTTCCTCTTGTACTTACAACTCATGCAGCGCCTTTTATCTTGACTTCAGGTACCTTTACACTTGTGATGGTAGAGCTTCCCATTCGAGACCTTCAAGTTCTTACCAGATGATGCAAAAGGAAACTCGCACAACAAGCTTGCCCCTTAACACACTGGCATGGCATCAACAGCCTCCAGAGGAGAGGCTGGTTCACATGGCCCATTCATTGAAATCTTCACACCACGCACAAACACTTCTTGTGTTATGGCATTTGCACTGGCACAAAATGTAATAAGTTTCTCTGCGTGAAGAAGACTCATGTCCGAGCTAGGCGTGCACAAGCTGTAGGCGACATTTCACGGTTCCTCACCAAGTACGTGCCTTCCCCATCTATTTCAAGGAAGTGCAACGTCTGTGTAATCGTAAACGGGCGCACTTGGAAGGTTGGGTGGCTCTGATTAATTCTGCGGCTCCCTGTCGTCGTCCTTTCGACGTCTTTTCTGAGGAATCAGAAGCGGCGGGCATGATCTCTCCTTTGGGTTTCTTTTTTTTGCGTCACAAGTTTGAAGAGGTAGAAAGGCACATTTGGGAAGATCCTTGAAACTACATGCGGCAAAAGTAGAGGCCTAGCTCTGTCCAAACGCACTACCTCACAGTTAATAACGTGCTCGAAGTGGAGCTCGCAGTGGACTTCAGAAAATGGAAGCTTCTGCTTGCTCGATTTGTACCCAGTCGTGCATCTGGGCTTAAAACAGTGGCTCTGACGCCTGCTCACGGCGCGCACTCCGAAAAGACATCACACAAACACGACAAGGCTGTCCGACCAGCAAATGCAGCGCGAAAGAACAGCGTAAACAGACAAAAGAAGCACGTTCGACCGGAGAGTAGCAGCGTTGTACAGCGTGCTCAGCCTGAGAGCCTGACGTGTATACGACAGCGCGCGCCACCTAGCGGAAACATCGGAAGGCGGCGTCACTCCCTCCCATAGGAGCCGCTTGGCGGTGATCACACTT